>JANHGO010007469.1:0-64928 GCA_024606505.1 Aquila spilogaster | reverse complement strand
GGCGGGAGGGCGGAGCGCTGCGCGAGTGGGGCGGTGCCGGGCGGGACGCGCATGGGCACACGGCGAGAGGCAGAGCCGGGGCGGAAGCGGTCGGGACGTATCGTGAGCGGGGCTGGGTAAGCTACGGGGAGCGACTGAGGGAGAGGCGGACTCCGAGAACTCGGCGCTGGCGGCGACCGGGGGCCGTTTATCGGTTCGGGCGGCGGTGGGCGGGGCGGGAGGTGCGTGAGGCAGCGCGCGGGCTCAGCGGCCTTGGGAGTTCGCGCGTTGCTGCTGCTTCTCCTCGCGGGCTCTTCTCCTCGCGCTGCTCGTCCGGTTCCTGAAGCGCGCGGTTGAGGTGTTCTGTTAGTTCCATTCTTTGTTATATTATCACAGAATGGCAGGGGTTGGAAGAGACCTCAAGAGATCATCGAGTCCAACCCCCTGCTAAAGCAGGTTCCCTGCAGTAGGTCACACAGGTCGGCATCCAGCCGGGTCTTGAATATCTCCAGAGAAGGAGACTCCACAACCTCTCTGGGCAGCCTGTTCCAGTGCTCCGTCACCCTTATCATAAAGAAGTTCTTCCACATCTATGCGTGTATTATGTATGTTTGTGAATGCTGCTGTTCTTAGTGAGCTGTCTGTGGATTTGTAACTTTCATTTAATGGAAGGGTGGCACTCGTGTGAAAATAGGCAGCTGGGTAGGTTATCAAGTTATTCAAAGTTAAGGCTGTACCTGCACTGAACCCGCAGATGTGCTCTACAAAGCTAAAAAAGTGTGGATAAATACCTCACAAACAAACAATCAAAAATGTAGGAAGCAATGCTTTTATAAATGTCTCTGCTTAGACACAAGCTGTCAGGACAAAATCTCTAAAGCAAAACATGGGAGAGGAGTGGGATGTGGCAGTGCAAGAATCTACAGTCCTCTGAGGTGAGAGAAGGCCTTGAATATATTCTCACAAGAAATAATTTAAGCAAACTTGTCATTTATAGACAGGTCCCAGATAGATTTATTTTGCTTTATGTCCTGTGAGAGACTAGTATGAATACAACTGGGACAAATCTTATTCCATAAGACTGGATTTCAGAAGCAGGTGGCGTGTCGTTGTTCACCATCTGCCTGAGACTGAAGACAATTTCCTAGATAAGTGTTTGAAGTAGTCAGTGAATGAAAGTCAGTGAAAGAGGTTTGTGATGTCAAGTAAGACCAAGAGAAGTTTCTCAATTAGTCTAACTCTTCTAACTTCAAAGATGGATTAAAAATATTTCTAAGTTAGCAAGCTAGGCATGTTATTTGGCAGCTGCACAGGCAGTGTGACAGTTCAGAAATTATGCTGCCTGCTTAAGTGAGAAGTAAGAGAACCCTTAGCACTAATTCTTGAAGTTTGTAGGAAGTAATACCTGTGTTTAGAAGTCAGAAAATGTTAAAAGGTGACTTGCAAAATATTTCTGCACCAGCTGAGCTCAGGACATTTTATTATCCACAGTGTAGTAAAAAGGTCCTAAAAGATTAATATTTCTTCTGTGTTTACCCCATGCATTACAAGCTCTGTGGGTGCAGTGAAACCGAATATAGACTTGACTTATTCAGGTTGTCATTTGGCTGTTGAAATTACATAGCTATGAACAAACTTAATTGCTACTTTTTGGCCATCTGAAATCTCTAATGTGAAAAATGGATGTAGTGTAGCTGGAGAAAAAGCAGGAAGTTAATCAGGGCTTTAAGGGACAGATACGTGGAAGAAGAGGGTGGCTATTGTCATTTGTACTTGATGTAGATCTGGAAAAGTGGAGGGAAAAAAAAAACCAGGATGATTGTGAGTCCAGCTCTGAGTTTGTAAATAGAATAAGTGGTAAAACGCCCATGGTATACTCAGGACTACAAGGGAAAACAAAACAAAACAAAACAAACAAACAAACAAAAAAAACCCTAACATTTCTTTCTGTAAGCAGCTCATCTTCTAAGTTAGAAAAAAACCCCGCAGCAATATGACAAAATAATTTGAGTGATTCTCTGTTTTGTATGAATGAAATGTCTGTGGATCTTCTGTACATTTAAGTCGGTGAATAGACAGGATCTGACTATGATGATGATAGAATAAGAACAAAGTATTCATTACATCTGTGAGGATCACTTTACATGCTGTTTCCAACTATTTCAGGAAACCTCGTGCTGAAACAGAATAGAAAGTTGCCATGGGTAGCGCTTATTGCTGTTGCTTCCTTATTTCTCACTGCAGTGACCATCTTCGAACCTCTTCCAGGTGCAGACTTAGGAGAGTTTGAGTCAGTGCAAACAGTGTATAATCATTATACATTCCTGTCTTGTTTTGAAAGGGAATATCCTCCCGCCCTAGATAAGTACAATCCTCAGTGCTTTAGCACTGTAATGTTCAAAAGCCACTATTTTTAAGTGGGTAAAATGCAGTGAAGAGTTAAATGTGAGTGTTAGAAGGAGAGGGAGGAGCAAATCTGAGCAAATTGACAAGTAAATCTTAACCCTCATAAAATCAATGGGTAGAGCTTTAAAAAAACTTAAAGATGTACAATTTAACGTGTTTGTTTGGACTTCTCTGGAATTTAGATGCAAGTTCTTTAGTGACTATAAAGGACACAGTCTCAATACAAGTGTATAACATTATGGGTTAAAGTGAGTGAGCTACATGCATATTCCCCTTCTCTGACATGGTTACAAGGCTGTCAAGAGACTGGAGCTCTGGACAGGATGCATTTATCCTGTAAGATTCACCAGTGTTGGCATATGTGCTTTGTGTGGCTTCTGGATGTAGTAGTTTTGTAGCTGAGGATAAGAATGGTTGAATTTGTCTGGCCAAATTTCAAGTTAAATTTTGAACTCCAAGGAGACGGATTAATAGGGTGATGTCAGCTGTGGCAGTTACAGGGTTGAGTACGGAGCAGACCAATAACCAACAAGTCATTATTTCCAATCAGTTGCTGTCTCTAGGACAGACTGACAGCTGCTATCTATTACTCATTGCTACTGGGAAGAGGTCATTTTGTTCAGTGGATTGGAGTAGGATTCACACTGACAGCGTTAACCCATTCATCCACCAGTTTTCAATGCAGAACATCTTTAATCAGTAGTCTGATTAAGTTGTACCTCTATTTTTGTATCTTTTGAGAAGTTCTGTAGTAAAGGATATGAGTTTAAGTGCTCATATCTATGGATTTAACAGATGAGACTAACTCTTCTCTCATCTTCTCCTCAATTACTTTTGCTGAACTGTTTTTTTTTCCCACAATTGTAGTTACGATATTGTATCCATCTTGATTTGTATGTTTATCCAAGCAAAATAGCCTTTAGGAAAGTACTTTATGTACTTTCATGTACTTTATTATTCTTCGAGTGGCAGCAATATTAATTAAAGAAAAGCAAGACGATTTTTATGTTTAGCCACTCTTGTTTGGAGACAAAGTCATGTAATGGAACAGTTGAAAAATATTTCTATGTAACAGTCGTTATGATTTTCATTTAATATCAGCTGGGCTTGATTTTATTTTTCCACTGCCTGTCTGTGAGCAATTGGTTTGTCCCAGTGATAGATGATATAAAATAGTACATTTGATGTACATCTCCATACATGAAATGTAAAAACTTTTTGCAATGTATTGCTATCATGTCCGTGTAACTGTATAGAGACATTACTAATCTAAAGAGTTATTTGAAAGATTGATTCTGTCCCAATGTCACTTGTGCTTTGTATATATATATATATATAATATATAAATAACTGTACTGCATATCTGAGCAGCATTCAGAGCTCTTTCTCATATTATAATGAAGCTTTGTTCTATATGATTGTTTAAAGAGTGCCATCTAGTGCCCAATGCTTTTCAGTATGAATTGTGATTTTTAAGTTAATGGGAGTGTTACTAGGTGGTGGTGCAGAAAAGTTATTCCATTATTGTATTATATTACACTGGTATGGAATGGCTTAAAAAAATAACTTTCAACAAAGTATATGGAAAATTAATTTTAATATGATGGCATTAATTTCAGCTACATCACTCTTTTATTTCACTTCCTTAAAACAGCCTGTCTCTCTGTGCATATATGCTTTAACAGAGAGGCAAATGCATGCATGATAAAACTGTTTTAGGTGCTCAGGAACATGTTTTTTTTAACATTGTATGGTTAATGTTAATGTATGATTATGGGAGGTTGTTGATTTAAAAATGAGCCTTGTTATAGAATGTCTAAACACTTAAAAGTTTAAAAGGACATCTTTATATATGTTTTACTTAGTGTCAGAAATCAATTCCTTGTCAATGATTTGTATGTGAAGTGACAGTGTAGACATGAAACACTTTTCCCTCAAGGTCCTGCAGTCCACTTGTGCAGGCAGGATGTCTTTAATAGTATCTTATGTTAAAATCAGTTTTAGTAGATAATGGAATGACCGCTGTTTCAAACTCTCTGTTTTTGTTCTCAATTCTGTATTCTTTTGTGACTGTTGTATTCTAATTTCTGTTTCAGGAACTTCAGCTCAGGAGGAAGATGAAAGATAGCGTCCCTGAAGAACATTTGTATTTGGATTTTTCTCATCAGTATCAAGATAGTATCTTTCCTCTTCATACATCTATTTCACTCTTCTTGCTGTCCTACTGTGACTGCAAATCATTCAAAATTTTCTTTGTGCCGACTAATGAAAATGCAAATGATCCATTTGTGACAAAAAACCTCCTTGGAGATCTTGAGGTCCATTTAATCTCCAAATGTCAGCTTCCTATGGTCGTGCAGAGCTGCTGTTTACCTGCTGTTGTCATGAAAGATGGCAAGTTCTGTCGAGCTGGGCTTTCTGTTGTCTTAAGACATATAATACAGAAAACATTTGAGGCAGATCCATCCAAAAAGAATGTTTTGGAACTTCTCGGCTTTAAGAAGACCTGCTTAAAAGCCTGTGCAGAAGTGAGTGCATCTCTTTCTCTTAGTTATATTAATGGGATTTTAAATAAGAATGGAATACTCTGATGTAAACTCTTAATATTGATATTTACTGTATGGAGAAATGTCCGTATTTTATCATAAGGCAAAAACTGTTCTTTTTGAGGATATAACTTCAGCAGCACAAAAAGAACCTTAAAATTCAAAAACTGGGTCAGATCTTTGCTTTGTTTTTGGCAGTATAGTCTCAGTGGGTTAATACCGTGTCTACTCCAGTTTTAAGTTAATTAAAAAGCACCTAATGCAATGTTAATTTTTCACAGTATGTCACTTTCTTTATCTGCTGAAATCAAATATCTGAAGCTGGGATGTTTTTATGTGAAGTCATAGTTGTGGCTATTGCAACAAATACAAGATCTTCAAGCATGTTATTAGGACCTAATCCTATATACTCTGCACATGATTAATTTTATCTGAAGAATGTGAAATTTAATGAGATATAAGTGAATGACAGTTCTGGGTTTATGGAGAATACAGGAATCGAGTTGTAACTTTGCAAAGTTTGCGATAGAATTTTTGAATGTACTTACATGTTATTGTCAATATTAATGTAGGCATTTAAGAATTTAAACTTGTAAAGCACTTTTCAAAGTTTTGCCCTGGGTGTGACCTTTGTCACAGCCCTACAAATATAAACCTGTCTATAATAGTCACTACTATATTTGCCTCCTTATGCTTATTTTACACCTTATAAATAACCATATTTCAGATTGCATCACAGCTGACTAAGGCATGTTTTCATCCCCTTTCTGATACTGATGTGTGAAGGGAGATTGCAGGTATATAAGCTTATCTTCAGTCAATTCATATAGATAATTTATTACATGCTTTTAGATTATTCTGAACTTGAAATATATGCTCTTAGCTACTTGAAGATATAAAAGGTAACTGTTCTGCCAGGAAACTAGTAAAAAGAATTCCTGTGTAGCAGAGATCCTTAACTGAAGACCAAATGAAGTTTTACTGGAATGATTTGGGCATTGTAAATGGTTCTCCAAAGAAATGAAATTATCCCTGGAAGATGTTTCTTGGTAAACTAATATAATATATTTGCATTAACTAATTCTGAATGATGCTAATGATGGCTTTTACCACGTGCACCTTTGTCAGTACGTAGTGTTTCCTTGAAGAATAAGGGAAATTGGATTAAAATGCATTGTGTTTGTTTGGGGAAAGCTAGAAAAAGCAAACTAAAGATTTGACAACAACTATTACTTAAAAAATAAATAAAACGTTATTGAATATTGAGTTTAACTAACAGTACTGGCATGCTGTGCTGACTGTATCTGTGAATTCAGTAACATTCTTGGGGAAGACATGGTAGAAGATCGTGCAGTTTTGTATCACAGCCTAAAATGAATAGTAGAGAACAAGTATAACATGACAAAAAAAATTTAAAGTTATTGTTTGGTTAGACTAAAGTTTCTTAATGTTCCATTCTAAGGAAAAAAAAAAGAAGATAACTAATACAGAGTATTTCTGTAAACTAGATGCTTCTCATGAGTTACACAGCCAGTCTAATCTTATGCCAATAAAAGGGAGTAAAAACACTGTATTGGATACCACTTCATCCTGTTATATATATAACGTTTAGCTTCTTAACTCAGCTATTGCAAAAGTAGTACAGAATATTTGAGCTCCTAAGATTACCAAAGGATGTATTTAAAGCTGATGTTGCTAACTTTGTCTGAAGCTTTTTTGTTTAAAGTAGACAGAAAGGTACCTTGGATTTTGTTTCTTCTTCTTGTATTTATTAGATAAATTTGTTTGACAGGTTAGCCAGTGGACCAGACTCTGTGAGATCAGCATACCCCTGGCTGTTGAAGGAGTTTTGACTGCATCTCCTGAGCGCTGTCAGAGTATTCCTGCTGACATTTTACAGCTTGAAAGAAAACTTGGAGAGCCTGTCCGAGTGCACAATGATGACAAAATTCGAAGGCAAAAACTTCAACAACAGAAGGCAGGTGCCAAGGCTGCAGTGTCTCTACTTGAGAAAGAAGCAATAGAGGAAGGGAAAACAGTGGAGATGCATGAACATCCACTTCCAAGTTTGGAACTGAGTGTAGCTTTCTCTAAGCTACATGTCCAAGAGGTATCACGTGCAGTCAACAGAGAAGCCCCTCTCATCAGGAGAACAAAAACATCCGACCTTCCACCTTTAGACCACATTTTTGCAGAGGGGCTTTATTTTACCTTGGCAGACATAGTGCTTTTACCATGCATCCATCAGTTCCTGGTAAGACACCAACTTCTGCAAATATTAAGTAGTGTAGGTGTACTTTTGTAAGAACTGGAAAATCGTAAAATGTGTTCGTTTAAAGTATGTTGCAGCATTTGCTATGTGAGCATAACCTGAAACAAACAACTTACCTTTGTTTTTATTTTTGTATAATCAAAAACCAGAGATTAGTGACATCAACATTAATTTCAAATAGTACTTAATAAACATTCTTAGTTACCCAAATATTATGCTGAAATACTTTGTCAGGAAGTTTGCCAGAAAATTCCTACATGACAATATTTGAAATGGACAATTGTAGTACATTACAATGTGCATAAAACAAAAGTAGGTAAGTGTGAACCTATTTCAATGTTGGATGCAGTGCACTGGGAGGGCAAAAGACAAAATGAGTTATTTGCCATTCTGTTGTTTTTTTACTGTATCAGTATTATCTGAATTGAAATTCTTTTCAGCAAAGTCTTGAAACTTTGTTACTTTATCTTGACATGGAACGCTCTTTAAGGGAGGAAATGAATAGAAAGAGACTTAGAGACTGTGGTGGCTTTTCAGATATGTAAACATTTGCATTTCCTTGCATATATCAGACCTGAAGAGATACTCGGGTATTGTTTAAAAAAATTTTGTTTATGTGACTGGTGTATAGTTTCTTGAGGTTTTTTTTTGTATTTTTTTTTGTTTACAAATACCTCCTTTTAAAATACAGCATGGGAAGATTTCTGATTTGCTCATTTCTCTGCATATTATGTTAATATTCTTTGTCTGTGCTCCTGTTTTCTTCTGGTTCCTAGAAATGATTCCTTCACTGGGGACAAAACATTCCTGTGTAGACAACCCTGTTTTATTCTGTCTCAAACAGATATTTTTATTACCAAGCCCTCTCATGAAGTAAGCCAGTTTCTTTGCACATCAATAGATAAAAGATGGATGCATAAGATTATATCATACCTTCATATCAGCAAACCTTTTATTCATTTGTGCAGCTCTGTGGTGGTTTTGTTTTGTTAGGTCATTTTTTAATTAAACTTTGTCTGGGTTTTCCTCCTCCAAGCAAGGTCTAATCACTGTAATCAAGATCAGAAGGAAGGTGTTATGTCTAGTGAACCATCTTTGGCTTGTGCTTCAGCCCCTCAAACCTCAGTAATCTCTAGTTTTGTCCTTCATAGCATTGTTGCTGCTGAGCTGTGTACTACAGGTTATGGAAGGTCCTTTGCTTACTGAAGTGTAAGGAGAATTTCTATGGAAAACATTACATTGCATAAGGTCTTGGAGTGGAGTTTGTAACTGAAAAGTTATTGTCCTGCTTGCAGTCCAGTGAGAAAAGCTGTTTATTTTTTTTCCTCTCTCTTCATAGTACAATCTTCTGTCACGTTTATGATCAAATAACGTCCCAAAGAAAATTCACATTTCCCTTCAGGAGGCTTTTTATTTTTTCTTACGTAAAAGCCATTTATACTTTCTGTATCAGGTTGTACAAGTACTTTGAAAATGCCAATAGTGTGGTTTACCCAAAGATGCCTTTTTCTTCTCCTTTGGAATCACCCTCACATGTTTGCAGCATCAAACACCAATGGACTGTTTGCAGTTGTCTCCATCCTTGTCTTTTTCCTTTGTATCAAAAATTTTCTCTGTGAATGTTAGTGAAGGAATATGGACACTCTAAATATATAGTGGGTATATGCAAAATTTCATTACAAACATAAGACTGTTTTGTGTCTTGTAATGAGTTGAGAGGTTTCAAGAGCTCTCCCATTCTGTATAAAGAAAAATTTGAAACCTTCAAAATGTTTGGGACAAGTGTTGTAATTAGTAATAGGTTCATTTCTCTGTGCCTTTAGAGTAACAATAGGTTAAAAGCTCACTTTAGATTTCTTGTAGGAGGAGCATTAGTCACTTGGCTAAGGGATCTCTCACTTTGTACAAAATTTATTTGGGCCTGAGAAAGATTGCAGTATTTGCATTTTTATACAAGTTGTTTGGCCAAATTTGCTGTAAGGTGTTAAAAAAACAATTTCCTAGAGAAGATGCTGTCAGTCTCAGAGGAAGAAAATCTCTCAAATCAAGATAATGGCTAACAAACTTTATAAATGTTTTCTGGCAAAAAATAACTTGTTTCACCAAGATCATTATCCTCAGTGAATTTCTGTCTGATGATTCTAATCTGGGAGTTCAGAAGTAGATCAGTATATCCACCTTTGAATTAAGATGATAGATTATTTTACAGTAACAAGTATTCATCTCTACTTTGTCTGTTTTACAAATCACAAAATTGAGGATTAACAACAGTATCTGTATTTTGTAAACAAAATCAGTTAGACAAAGATTTAAAGAATTTAAAGTATTTGTTGCTTTTATTTTTATTCTAAATTATTCTTATTATTTTTATTATTCTAAATAAGAGTGTATTTTTTTATATATAGTAATGTTCGATTTACCAGGGCTTGAGAAGAATCCAGGATGAAATGCTTAATAGATTTCAGCAGTGCCAAGTGAGATCTTTATGTAGATGTGCGCTGAGCAGCCAAGAATGCTGTATTAGTTTGCTCTTCATAGGTGAGCCTTGAGCCCTGGCAGCCTGCAACTTATGAGCTATATGAAACTTGCTTTCGGTTTCATTTTTTTCTATGTTACAAGAGCTCTAGGATAATGTTGTTTTATCTCTGATAAGTGATTAAGTTTAAGCAATTACATCTTGATTCTTACAGTTAAAATCCAAATTAATTAACATGCATCTGATCCATCTTGCAGGCAATGAGTTGAAACCAGTTCTCTTGCTAGTGTTGATAGAAGTTGCAGAGTTAAATTTATATAAAAATGATTCTTATAACTTGTATAACTGGAAATTGTCATGAGCGTCTACTATTGACCACCCACCCAGGATGATAGGATGCACAGGATCAACACAGAGTTACACCAGAGGAAGTTCAGACTGGACATTAGGAGAAATTTCTTTACCATGAGCTCAGTGAAGCACTAGAACAGGCTTCCAGAGAGGTGGTCCATGTCAGTGGGTAAAAGGCACTTGGATAATGCCCTTAGCAACATGCTTTAACTTCTGCTTAGTCCTAAAGCAGTCAGGCAGTTGGACTTGATTCTTGAAGGTCCTTTCCAGCTATACTACTCTGCTGTACTCTACGCTGTTCTATTCCTGGATTACATTTTAAAAAAATGATTATAGTTGCAATTCCACTATGTATAAGGGTGTGAATAATAATGAAGTCTTCAATGAGTATGCATCTGGAACATACCATACAATAAATGAGGAAACCCAGCTAACTTGACTGTAATTATAATTACCAAAAAGTGAGATAATGAAGCTGAAGAGTTGTTTTTCATTACCTCCTTCCATTTGTTATCTTTCTGAGGTTAGCCTTGTTACACTTCCTATTAGTTGTAACTGCTTAAGATTAATAGTACATTAACAAAAACTCTGATCTCCATCTGGGAGAAACTGCTATTCACTTTTTAAAATACAATTTAGAACACTTGTTATCGAGTGTAACAGTGCCTCTCAGAATTGCTTTCCAAAAATACTTCTTAACTGAATTAATATATTTCTGCCAATACCTTATATGTAGAGCAAGATACTGAACTAGATATTAAGAGTACAATTCATCCCCCTTTTATGCCTTAAGCTATTACTAATTACTCTTCTACCCTAAGAACATTATAAGCACAGCATGTAAGAAAGCTGCTTGAAACTTGTCATGTGTTCTTTACCAATTTGTATTTCTACACACAGTAGATAGGTGTGTGGAAAAACACCGTTTGTGCACGGTCTTTTCATGTAAGCATGGCTTATAATTATCTGCTTGAAGCATGCACAGCAGTGCAGGCTCTTTGGGGTTGGAAAGGACCTCTGCAGATCACCTTGTCCATCTCCCCACTCAGAGCAGGACCACACTGAGCCAGCTTCTGAGTATCATCAAGGATGGAGACTTCTCAGCTTGTGCCAGTGTTTCAGAACCCCACAGTTTAAATAAAAAAAGTCATTTTTTGGTAAAACAGGGACACACATGTAAGTGTCTGCTTGCTAGTGTCTGACTTGTTGATTTTCCTTGAATAGCCTACATTTCAGCTTTTCTTGGCAGTTATGTCATTTTATACTTCTTAACTTTTACAAAATGACGATCATTACACAGGATACCTTTTCCTTATTTTTGAAATAAGAACTGCTCTTTTGCACCTTCATACAATGTTAAAAATACTCTTAATGTCTAACAATAACTTTATTTGATCCGTATGTACGTTGTAGGTTCTGTAATCCAGCAAAGGTCTAAACAAATAACATTTCTGAAGTCTTTGTATACGGTAGCAATACTCTACTCTTCACATGTACACGTCCCCACCAAGTTCCACAGGAAGATGAAATTTCAAATAACTAGCATGCATAACCATTTAATCTCATTAAGCTGTCTGTCAACTTGCTGTAAAATAATTTTATCTCAGTTTTATCAGCTAGGCATGCAGGATTTTTCATTTATAGCTGAGGCAAAATCAGGACCAGAGGAACCACAAACATTTCTCTTTTTTGTCCCTTTCATTTTAAAGCTGCAATTACTGTTTAATGTTTCTTTTCTCTTCCTTCTTACCCTTTAAAATAAAGGCATTTCTAACTGATACTTTAGTGCTAGAGGTGAAGAACTAGCTTGTCAAATTCACAACAGCGAGGCAGATCTAGGATGTCTCCACAGTGATTACACAATCGGATAATTTTAGAGCAATTAAATAATGAAAATCAAATACTTTTTATTCAAGACTTATTTCTAAATTTGTAAGATATCATCATATTGCTTTTTTTGAATGTGAGTTTTTGTTTGCTATGTAATTCTTAAGCCAGTGAGCTTTTGGAAGTTGTTGACTTAGCATATAGCACACAAACTTGGTAAAGCCAGCTCCTGGCAGTAGGTATGTAGAGAATATTTTCAGTTTCACTGCACATTTCAGCTGCACTGTTGAGAATTATGAGAATTTTAAAAAGTTGAAAATAAAGTAAGGTAAGGATCTTCACTTTTATAACATATTGGAACGCAAGCAGAAGTTACTTTAGTTCAGCAAATGCATTACTTTTAAAATTTGCTGGTCTTCCTATAAAAATGTGATTTGAATATATATCTTTATTTGTTGTATATACATGATATTTGTATTTAGGATTTTAATTGCTTTACACTCAAGATTCCAGTTTTTGTTTTCTCTTTTTTTTTTTGCTTTAATTTCAGCATTCATTGTAAATTACTCAGTTTTGTGATTATTAACCAAAATGAAGTATTCCCATATTAGGAAGTACCAAAATTAACAGTATTATTTGAATTATGTTTTCCTGTTACTGACTGAAATTATGAATAAAGTTGTTCACATAAATATTTTCATCACACAGAAATTGCAGATAGTGTTTAAATGGTCAACCAGCATTTCCACCTGCAAGCAGAGCTCCTAACTAGCTAGATTTTTGTAGCAAGCAAACATGTTGAGATTTAACATAGAGCTACACACACTTCCTACAGCTAGTGCCTTCTCCACGTTACTTACGGGAAAAAAATTCCAGTAGCAAGTTACCTTTCCATTTTGTTTTTCTAGGTTTACAGCAAAAAACAGGGAAAAGATCTGGTAAACTTGCCTCTGATCTCCAGTTGGTATCAAAGAATTCAGCAAGTACCTGGGGTGAAGAAAGCAGCTGATAAATGCAACATGCAACTTCTCCAGCTTCCGAAGTTGATGCATACTCCAAATGAATGCCTGCAAGACTTCTTTCCAGTTCCTAACAAATTAGATGAGGAACATGAAGACAGTCAATTTATAGGTGGTCCAAGGCCAACTATGACTAAGTTAATGGTAATTTAAGATTTTTAATCAGCTGTCTTAGTTATCTTAATTTATCTTAATTATACTTAATTTGAGACAGGTAAAATTATTAGAATTACAGAAGCAAAGTCTTTGATAGCCTTAACTGATTTAATATATTTTGTCCATCTTCTTTCTGATATGCATTGACTTAGAAGGGGTTTTACTCTTTTTGTTCAGGTAATGGTATTTGTTTGTTCAGGAATTGAGTTTATGTGTTATGGAAGCCCTGTAAATAGCTCTTAGTAATCAAAGTAACCTTTTGTTTTATATGATATTATATTCCTCTTTTAAAGGTATGTATAAAAAAGAAACAAAACAAATGACATTGTATGTTTAGCTTAAGTATTCTGTTTTTCTGTTGTTATTTCTGTTGTTATTTCTGTAAATCTTTGAATGTCAGAGACCCTATTAAGTTTTGTTAAAGAAAACTCTTTATTGTGTTCCATAGCTTTCCATATTTTATTTTATTTTATTGCGTAAAAGCTATCAGTCTCTCCTAAAGAAAATGAACAGGGCTTTCTCATGGAAATGACAGAAATATATAGTTTGAACTTCATGTAAAGTAGAGTCACCTGCCTGTTAAGTTTCATTTGGGCTGAAAGTTATGCAGCGTGATCTGATGCTTTTAAATTTAGTGGGAATTTTACTACCAATTTCAGTGGATGACAGATCAGGCCCTATTTTTTTCCTTTCCTTTCACACAGGAGAGGGGTATTGAAGCAAAGTTTTCTCCTCATCCGTGCCCTGACTGGACCATAGACTGGACCAACCTGCCAGCAGCAGTCAGTCCTGGAGAAGGTAAGTATTTCTAATGTGTATACAGTGCCTTTTCTGGTGATGCTATTTGACTGTATCAAAGGAAAAGATGCCGCTTTTCATGGATGTATTTCAAAGCTGCGTTAAATATGTAAGCAGTTTTAAGTCTGTTTTAAATTTCAGGCTGTTTATAGGATATGGTGGGATGACTTCCCTCAAATCATCAACAGCTAATGACCAATCTGTGAATAAAATCTTGACCTTGTTTTTTTTCTCTATTGTTTCCCAGTTTCCTGAGCTTTTCTTCATACTTAGGGCAGTAAATTTTGACCACGTGATGTTTGTATGATCAGCATGCATGGCGTGCATAGACTGTGTCTCCCAAAGCTGTAGCAGCAAATTTTATTTTGATGGAAGTACTCTTCATTAGCAAAGTTTAGAAGCTACATACGAATATTCCCTTTTGTGGCAAGTTCCCCTGCTCTGCAGTGATTGTTTTCTCTCCTAGATTGCAGAGCATTCTGCTACTGAGTGGCTATAGTTCTGCAGAGAAAAAAGTGCTTTACCACAATATTTGTTGTTTTCATTGGTGTTGTGAATATTGAATACCTGTTCTACCATGCAGTAGAGTTTACTCTGAAAGGTCTTGTATGTACTTCCAAACAGTAAGTGGACAGTAACTCTTTTCTACGTGGAACAAAAATGTTTGTGTTCTTTAGTTCTTAGGTATTGGTGTCAGTCTAGCCTCTGTGGCCTAGAACTTCTGATTAAAAACAGTACAGAAATATACATACAATGTATAGATGCTCTTCAGTGAGATTCCTTACAGAATATATAAAGAATCACTGAAGAGCTATACACACTTAGGGGAAAAAAAAAAAAACCCAACAAAAAAACAACAAACACAAATACACATACTTTTGCAATACATGCACACTTTAAACATCTATGAAAGCAAACGTATTCCCACCTGCAATATAGAGGTGATAAAAATAAAGTTTGAAGTTTGTTTCCTCCGTTTTGGATCTACATGTTGTTTACAAAGTCCTGACAACCCTCATGTGTACTGTGAGCATCTCTCAATATTCTATCATGCTTCTTCAGACTTTGTGGGTATTTTGGATGCACATTTTATGTTAAAACAGCTTCATAGGCTGACTGATGAAAAGCTTTGGGAAGATTATTTGTTTTGAATGCCAGTGACTGCCTTCAGTAATGAGTGCTCATGTTTCCTTACATCCAGTGCTGGGATTTTTTGGCTATAAATTTTAGTTAATACTTCTGTTAACATATCTCTTTTCTTCCATTTGGGAAAAAAAATGAGAAAGATGTATAACATACAGAACAATGTGTGTACTGGGAAATTTTGTGTTCTGTGTGGCCTCTTAGACCACACAGAATTTCCTGTTTTTTGTGTGAATATGCTGTCCCTCTTTTTTTTTAATTTTGCTTTTTGGTTGGATGCATCAGTGTGGTTACCTATTTTGTTCTATGTGGGACTGTTCTCTGTCATCTGATTCTTCTGCTACTAAAGCCTAATCATTGTTACATGAATTCAGTTATCCATATTTTATTAGAAAGTCCTATGTGATGTCACTGAACCTGACAGAGTTTTAAACTAGATTTGGGAAATTGAAGCTTTCAAACAGATTATCGCTCTAGTTGGTAAAGTTCTTATTAATGGTTATAGAAGCTGAGACAAAATAGTGAACATTTCACTTAAAACTCACCTTGATTTTTATTTACAGTTAATTTATTAGCTGGCAAATTGTAATTTAATGTCATAGATAATATAATTTCTTTGTTCTGAGATTAAATATTCATACTTGTTATAAGTATGTGGAAGTTCTTGAATTGTTCAGTCTGTCTGTAGGGCTAATTAGACCACCTTGCCATCACAGCTGTTCACTAGAGAAAATAATTACTGATGATTGCATTTACAATGTAATCATTTAGGAAAAAAAATAACTTAGTATTTTTATAGGGGTTATTTATTATGAATTATTACTTCAGATTATGACATCATGATTTGCATTTTGTTTGCTTAGTCATGTTTCTGAAGCAGAATTAGATAGGTCAATGACTTAGCTTTAGGCCCAATGCAATTTTAAAAGAGTATTTAATTGAGGAAAACAGACTCATATTTTACATTCTGTGTATTCTCCAGCTTTTTAAATTCCTGCCATTTTCTCAGTTACTTCTAAAATAATTGGCTTTTAAGATCATGTGTATCAACCTCGAAATGTGTCTATCTGTAAAGTTTTGTGATCACCTTGTCGGTATTTATAGCTTTGCAAAATGGACCTAATTATAGTATCTTAATGCCTTCTCTAGCTGTTGATATCCTAGGATATTTTAGTTCTTACAGACATTCACTTCAGGAAGGAATTTAAAACAAAACATTTTTATTTTAAAATATATTGTAATTGCTGATGTCTGTTTTAATTAACTGCATAAAAACTTGGTCAGTACTTTTTAACTGGCTTTTTCTTTTCCTTAGCTTGTTCTCCAAATCTGTGATTAGGTCAGAAATATGTTGATATTATCTGTTAAACAAAGGAGCCAAAACCTCTCAACGCTTTGTCTTCCACATAGTGTATATGACCCTCAGTCATAACCCCTTTCTTCTTCTCTTGTGAGTTCAAGCAAGTTAAGCAACAAGTATTAAAAAAAAAAGAAAAAAAGAAATGTGCTTTATTTGTGATACCTCATTCTGAAATTACCAGCTAGACTGACAGAGTGTGTATGTGATGGTATTCACTTAAAAAGATGGTTAGCTGTGAACAAATGTAGACTATTCCTTCTGAAGTGTGGAAGTGCTCAGAATATGAACATTGCATGTATTAATCTGCATTCAGTAGGCTTGTCAGTAATGCCGTCTTTTCTCATAAGAGTGTTTTTTTTCTTAAATGAAGGAATTTTAGTAGGTCAGAAAAGAGCTTCTTAGCTGAAATATGACTTGATATCAGGTGGATATAGAAGGATACCTGCTACCACCCTTAGTATAATGAAATCTGGGAGTGCATGCACAGTAGAAGATAGAGAGGGCAGTTACAGAATCTGGGGTGAGTTTGAAGGTGGAGGAAGTTAATTTAAAAAGTGTAGAGCAATTAATCATGCTAGCTCAGAATAAATCAGGTGTATTTTACAAGTAAAGCTTACTCTTACCACTTGAAGACATATAACCCTTTAACTGTGTAGTTGGTCCAGTGCACAAGGGCGTATTTTCTTAAATAAATGCATTTTAATGGATTGGGTAAAACATGACTCCCAGTGAAGCATGTTAGTTACTGTACATACTTCCTAATTTCTTGCTAGGAATTGATTGATTTCTAGCATAGAATTGATTTGATTGTTTGACTCATGGAGATGAAGTTTTCTGTGCACTAATTTAAGAAAGGTGATGCAGAAAATTCTGAAGGCCTTTTGTATCTGCTGTGTGGAGCACGCAGGTGTAAGGAAGGACATTAATCCATCACAAGGCAATGCCTACCTGTATGGCTGAAGTGCAGAGTGACTCTTGTCAAGTTTGGATTCACTTATGCTTGATTTGTGATCAGCAACAAGCTAATAGCCAAATAGAATGACTAGATAAAACTGTTGCCGATGTGGTACTTTCCCTTATATGCATTCAAATCTTCAGACTTTTATGGAAATAGTTAGATTTTTAGAATATTTACTCAGTTTGTAAAACTAGACATAATTTGAAAAGTCCAGCGTCCAATATTCAGACTGTCCCTGAAATGGTTACTGAGAAGAGATGTGTTACCTTGATATATAAGACACAATATAATTCATAACATACTGTGAATGTGGCTTATTTTCTGGGAGGGGGAAAGAAAAAAAAACACAAAAACATAACAGAACTTGGGAAAAACATGTATATAGTATTTTAAAGGTTGCCTTTGTTGTCTTCTTTACCTAAATAATTTATGTCACCTACGAATGTGATCCTCATTTTCTTTGAGAGATCTGCTTTTATTAACAGGTATATTTTAATATTTGTATGAATATAAATCTTACTATAAGTGCCAAACTTGGTTATTTATGTACATATAGAGTACAGAATGTCCACATTAGATATAGAAGCATGTCTGAATTACAGGAAAAAATAGTGACAAGAGAAGGAAACTGCTGTTACAGTGCCACTTCTCTTTGTTTGATAGTGTAGTAGCAATCATTTTTTTTCCAGAAGATGCTTATTCTATTTTTAAAATTTTATTTTAAAGGGTCAGGATTTTGTTTTTATGTAGCAAAAACACACATGAAATGGTTTGAATGTAATTTCTGATTACTAGTTATCTCAAATTATTTGAGGATGTTAAGAAATTGAGTTACTCTGGCATGCTGATTTGAGAATTGACATCACAATATTTATGACCGGATGAAGATAAAACAATTTATTAAAATCCTTTTTAAACCAACTTTTAATGAATTTCAAATAAGGACAGATGGAAATTTCTGCTGTTAATATATGGTTCACTGGCAAACCCCCAGACTTGATGATATATGTCTGCAGAGGAGTTGTTTGTCAAAGTCATATCCTCTTCAAAAGAATCATTAAAACCCCAAGGTAGTGAAACATTCTTCCCTTTAGAAGTAGAATCTTTGTGTTCCACAATTGTTCCATAGAGCTATTGCTTGTATTTTCTTTATGGTATTAATTATTTGCACACTAGTTTTTTTTTTAAACCAACTGTCCAACATAACTTAGGGTTACTGTAATGCAAATCTTTTTCTGGAAGAAAGAAAAATGAATTACAGATACTTGGCTGACACTCTGTTGCACTAGAATTGTTAAGATATATCCTGCAAAGACAAGAGTGATTTCCTTCATTGCCAATAATAAATCTGCTAAATAAAAATTTACTGGGATTTGGATGTCAGAATGTTTTTTATAGCTGGACAACCATTGATCTTGGAGATCCCATTTATGTATATTTTTTTCAAAGCCCTTGATTTGTCCTCTGAGGTAAGCTCTCAAGGCATTTATTGTTCAATGTGAGTGCTTTGCAGATACTGAGTACTGTGTCAATAACTTGCTACTCTGCATACTCTCTCCTCCCCTCACCTACTCTCTTTCTGATTAGAGTAGAATAGTGTTCTCAAATTTTATAGGACATTTTATATGAAATTTGCATTAGACTTTTAG
This sequence comes from Aquila spilogaster, assembly GCA_024606505.1. Lineage (NCBI taxonomy): Eukaryota > Metazoa > Chordata > Aves > Accipitriformes > Accipitridae > Aquila > Aquila spilogaster. The sequence goes on along the minus strand of JANHGO010007469.1, from coordinate 45,988 downwards.
GAGGTTTTAGAAAGCAAAATATGCAGATGAATTTATTTTCTTTCTGTGAGACATAACATGCTTCCTCCCCCTTCCCCCTTCTTCCCCCCATCAATAATACAAATACAAACTGGCTTAGGACCTGCAGTCTCTTCATCTAATAATAATTTAGCATCATCGAAACAAGTTTCCTTGTGATGCTATTTTTTTCAGGTTTGACCCGTGTCACTGTTCAGTGCGATCTCTGGTCTTGATTTTCAGCGTGCATAACTTGTGAATTAAGGTGTCAGTTATTTTTGTGCCTACACTTAAAATAAAACCTCTGGTCTTTGAAGACTAAATAGGCAAGTATATGTCATCCTATCTGTAAAATTCATTTATCTATTTGCTAGGATGTTGCTTTGTAAAATGTTTTCTCAAGCCCCCAAACTCTCCCCAGCTCCCCTTATGCCACCCAGTAACACTTTCTTCTTTGGGACAGGATCTGAATGCTAATCAGGTAATAAACGGCTTGAAACACTCTGTTTCTTCTGTTCAGTAAGACTCTTGAAATTCATCAGTTCATACATTTTAAGTCTAGAAAGACAGTATGATCATGTATACCTGTTGGTATTTGGTACAGCAGTCTTAGCGGTATACCAGACAACAGCCCTGGATGATCAGTGTTAGTTTTGTTTCCAGAACTGATAGGAAGATACTGTAGTTTGATGTGGCTTTTCAATCACTGAGATGTGGAGACTTCTTAACTCAGCTTTGAAATTTTTTATAACGTACAGAATTAGTGTTTATGAAGAGAAAGGGGGAACGTCAGTGAGCTATGATGTCATACTCAGTTTGATCCATCAACAATTGAAGAAACCAGCTTCCCACTGAATGCCATGTATTTTGGGCAAAATGTTGGTTTCTTGGGTTTCATACTTATACCAAATGACTCTTTAATCATTCTGTAATTTCACTTAGAACGTGAGTATTCTCTAATCAAATGACAGCTGATTTTTTTTTTTTTGATTGAAGGAAAACAGGATTAAACAGTGTAATTATCTTTTAGCTGATTTTAGTTTTTGACTTTGGATCCAAATTAAAATTGTTTGTAATTTGCTAACAAAACTTGCTACCATTAACTTGCGGAATAAATGCTTTATTAGATTTAAAGCTGTTTGTTTTGAAATTGTTAGCAAGATTGATTCAGTATATCCAAATTTCTTGGATTATTTTGTGAAGGTAGGCCATGGTTATTTTGGTTTGTTCCACCTTTTGTATTGGTATTAACTTTGTACTATTTTAGTTTTGGGAGATGCTTTATGAGATGTGAATACATGATGCTTAAAAGTCAAAGCTGTTTTAAGAAGTCTGATATTTTACTAAAGTTCTTGGTAATCAAGAGATGCAAATCCTGTGTTTTATTTTAAATGTTAAAAGCCACGGTGTTTCTAAAATGGGGTCCAGGCACTCATTTATTCTATAAAACAAAAAAAGTTAAAAGAAACACTTTAAAGTTTTCTGTTTCCCTTCCAAGCGTGTCAGAACTTTTTGAAAGACTTTGAAGATATATTTTTTTTAATACTTCTGTAGCCTATTTCAGTATCTCAAGCATCCTGAAGCAGGAACTCATCCTTCTTCATCTGATTTTTCCATATCAGACAGCTCTTTGCCTGCAAGCCACATGGGTAACAATCCAAGTGAAGCTCAGCTGAAGCTGATTCTCATTAACCTCTCCTTACAGCTATAGTTCAGCTGCACTTGTTTAAAAGCTTAAACTACATTTATGATTACATTGCATTTTGCAATTCAAGATCTGGAAAACCTGAGATGGCAATAGAGCTATGTTGCCTCATATTCCTAACAAATAGTTGAGAAATGAATAATTTCCAATAGCAAAAAGATGTTGGCTTGAATATAAGCAACATTTAAGGTTTTAAGTGTATGAAAAGGAAGCTTGTTACTGCAATTTCATTCTTTTACATGGCTTATCTTAATAAGAGTGTTCTTTCAAAGCTTTTGATTTCATGTGGCTTTTTTGGACTTTTTGACTGCTCTAGGATGTAGCATTGCATAGTTGACCTGAATCCAGTTTTGATGGGAGTTTGAATTAAATTACTTTTTTCCTTTTTAATCTAAAAATCAATATCTTTGTATGTATCTGGAAACTGTAAGTCACCTGTGCTACTAAACCATATAATTTGTCCATGGTGGTATCATAGAATCTTAGAATGGCTTAGGTTGGAGGGGACCTTAAAGATCAAAAATCCGGGACATATGATTAATGTGATCCTGAAAGACATTCTTCTCAAAACGTGTCTTGAAATCATCTTTAGGGGGTGCTTTTTGAGAAGCCAGAGTATATAGAAATCATTGCTTTTAATGGTCAATAAGGTGTACTTAGGAGTTATGCTGTGTACACAGTGACGCTTTGTCTGAATAAGGCAGTGGTGGCACATTGCTTCCTCCTCTTTGTCTGGAAAATGCATGTATTAACTGTTTGGTGGTTGTGGTGTTTTTTTTTTTTTAAGGATCCTGTTCGTAGTGTGTCCAATTCATAACAATTGATTCCATATATGCCCTCCAGTTTAAATGACTTTGAGAATTGCACAAACAGAGACAATTCATGCACTGCTGGTCCTCAGAAGGTCCTCATGGCAGCTGGATGAATAGTTACTGAAAAAAAAAACAACCTTCCGATTTCAGAACTTCAGCAAAAATATAAACAGATAGAACAATGCTGTGGTGATAGGTGTTGTTCATGTTCTTTTCTTTTTCTTTCTTTTTCCTCTTGCTAGGTTCTGCAAGTTTATAATAGACCTCTCTGCCGTTCTGAGTAATAACTAATAGTCAGTTTGAGGATTTTTGCTCTTTGTACTAGTACACATGAGTTTTCTTACAGAGCTTGTAGTGTTCAGACTTGCACCACATTCATTTTTCATCTCATCCTGTGCTAAATGTGTATGTTCCTGATTTTCAGAATGCTTTTGTAGTATTGGCTCACTTTGGAATATGAACAAACAACAAACAACTTTGGATATTTAAAACACTGGTATATAAACTAATATAATCCTGTTTCTGCATGAATAAAAACTCAGCATAATTATGGATTGCCATTACTTCTTCAGAGACGGTATTTTCCTTTTTGAAATATCTGTTTTAACTTTCCAAGTATTTTAATCAAATTTTGTACTAATAAAATCCATATGCATTAGCATATTTAGAGTAGTGACAAAGGTCTAGGATGAGGGAGAGTTGATCTCTTTCTCTATCTCCAAATACTCTGAATAAGCCATTGGATAAATTGCTGATGACATTAGCCTTCATAATTATTATTTTCTAGAATTAATACCGTAGTATTCGTGTTGCTGTACATCTTAAACTGGTTTCTTGTACTACCAGCATTGTCTTTAAATGAAATATTTCAACTGCTTCAGTGTTCCTTGCTGTAAAAATATCTTCATTGTCCTTCTTGAATACATCTGTATTAGTGTGAAACCATTGTACAGCTTGTGTCCTTCAGCCATTTCATGTGTCATCCACTTGCTTTACATGAGACTATTAGGATTCATAATTTGTAGATTAGCATAGCTATAAAGCATAATTGACAAGAGTTTAAAGTTACTTTTTTCCCCCTTTCTTTGCAGTATTTTTATAGCTCGTTTACATTGTTTTCTCCACATGGTAGCTGAGGGACAGCTGAGTTTGAAGTTTATCTGTCTAGCTGTTAAGTGAGCATGACTGATGTATTTCTGCTACAAAGCCTATAACAATCCTTTCAAGTGAAGGTATCAGGAGACCTTTGTTACCTCTGCAGCATCATTTTTGACTCTTACTTTCGTTAAAGTCTAGCACTGATCTGTGCAAATTTGTCTTTCAAGACAAAAATGTGTACTGGCTGAGCTGAATCAAAGTTTTTGTTAAGTGTTTCCAGTCTACTAGTGTGTGCGTGTGTGACTTGTAGACCTTAAAATCGTCACTGGCCACAGGAGGGCAGCAAAATCTGTATGGATCCCGAACTGTAGCTGCTTGGATGGAGCTATGCCCTGAAAGCAAGGAGTCACCCAAGAGAAAGGTAACAGTTTCGCATTAGATTTGACTGTTGAAACATTTGTTGCGTTGTTGTCGGACCAAAAAGCATTAAGTACAGAGCACTGTCTGATTTGCTAGGCACTGTGTAAACATAACAGAATACAACCTGTTTTTGTGAATGTTTTCTGGTGTAAGAAGAGCTGAGCGAGGGGTGACAGAAGGGAAAGGCTGATCAGCTGAACCTCTTCTTTGGGAATTTTTTGTTGTGTTGTTGGTTTTGTGACAAAGGAGAATGCTGGAAATGTACTTGCAAGAAAATGAGTAGCTCAGTGGAAATTTCTGGGATTTTTTCCCCGGTTTATGTATGAAAGCACAAGAACAGTTGTGCAGGTGGTTTTGTTTGTTTGCTTTTTTCAATTGCTCAATAAGTGCTGCCATTGTACAAGGGCCAACAATTTTTTGGAAACTGAAAAAGGTGATATCACAAAAGGACAGGCTATTGCTGGAATTCAGAGTAAAAGAAAGTAGCTTGCTTGATAGAGCAGAAGAAAAAAGTAGGTAAATAAAAATGATGTAAAGAGATGAATTTAAGAAACTAACCGCTGTGGTGCTGGTTGTGGTAGCAACACTCTGAGCATGTGGCGGATATATGACCCTCTTCGTTAGGAGGGTAGGGCTACAGTCAAAATGTGAAAGAGCTAACTAGTCTATGCAAATGTTTGAAAATGTTCCCCAGAAACAAATGAGATAAGTTTTTCACTCTTTACTGGACCTCTCACAACTTACTTCCAAAAAAGGAAATGTAGGCACTGAGTAGTTAACATCAGAAGATTAATAAAATGTGAGAAGTTAGGTATAGTTTCTACGCTTAGGTACAAAAAGAGACTGCAGCCCAGGGAATGATTGAAAACTGAGGCAGTTTCTTTTTCTCCTCTTCCTGTGTTACTAAATACTGCATATACTCTAATATGATGTTCACTTATATTCTGTTCTGGGGATAACTCTTAATAAACATTTTGTTATTGTTTTAGGAGGAAAAGAAGTAGGGGTTTGTTAAAAGTTGAAATGTTTTGTAGATTATTTATATGATCTCTTTTATAATGGTTTTAAGAGATCCTATTAGATTATTTATAGATGACAGAGACCTGCTTAGTTTGCTGCTTAATCTTCTGTCTTTGAAGTCAGAAACAGAGAATCAGGGTGGATGCTGTCATTTATAGTATTAGGCATTTTTAATAGTGTATATGGTTATCTTATTATGGGGCTGTAAGGGAAATTTTAAACATTTCTTATGTATGTAATGAGCAATTCCAGCATAGCTGTCTATGTTGTAATGAGCAACCAGTACTTACAGCTCTTTTCTTCTTTTAAGATCTTATTTTAAGCGTGAGTTGTGAATGTATGTATCAGATGACTGAGATGTGTGGAGTAATTTGAAAGCTGAAAGGAAGTTTCATTTCGATCTGCAGAGAGAACTGATAAATTCCGAAGCCTATTCTGCAGTTTATTATGGTTTTAGATCTCCTGGTCTGCTGGCTGTTCTGATAATACCAGGCACAATTCTGCTGCAAATTCAGGACCTTGCTGTGTTTCCATTATTTATACAAGCTAAATGACTTAACTGAATTAAGTATCAAACTCCAGAGCAGAGTTGGAGCTGTAAACTTCTATTTGTGAGTAAGTGGTTATAGTGTAAAGCTGTGAGAGGTTAACTATCCATCAACTGTTTAACAAGATTAACACATCAGGTTGCTAGATACCTGTTGTTAGGAGTCTATTCTTGTCTTGGAGCTTTTTTTATCCCTCTCTGTTAAATGTACTAGTGAAGTATTCAATACTGCGAGGAGAATGTAGCGCTGATGCCGAGTAGTTAGTATGGCATATCTAAACAGAAATCTTTATGCAGCAGTCTATATCATTTGAACTTAAAATAGCTAATAGACTTCTGGTGTTTTTTAGATTTCCTAGATCAGAGTAAAAGAACTTAAACATCAGAAAACTATTTTAAAAGCTGTTTGACCATTACAATTTTTTAAAAACAAAGTCTTATTTTGCTGGGGTCTGCATTAGATTCATGATAGTCTATTAAGTATGAAGTAAGAAAATTAAATATCCTTAATGAGTTATTTCTGAGGCTATTAGTTGTTTCCAGAGTTCATGGCTGCTCTGATTTTATGTCAATTAACAATATGGTCACAATGAATAAAATTGAGATTTGTTTTGTAATTATTAAGGTAGATTCCTTCAGAAATGCTGCCAAACATTATGAATAACTTTGCAGTTTGAGTTGTACATACTGGGGATGGAGGTGAAGAACTGTCTCACTTTAACACAGAGAGCTTGTTACTACTGGGGTACTGTCAAGTTATGTGCTGCTTTAGTGAATTTCTGTGAGCTCTTCATTGACACTTTATGATGAGTTTACAGATCATAACATATTTCAGTGTGGCAATACGATAGCCTTGTGCATGTGTACTTTGAAACTAATGTTTCTGGCAGAAACAGTGTTGTGTACAGACTTAAAGGTAATGTGGTACAAGTGGCTGGACATACCTTCTTCATTCACCCAGTTTTTATCTGTTGTCAAATTTGGGTACAAATTCTGTTTCCAATCCATAAATCATTTGTGACAACATATGAGATAAGGAATTTTTCTGTCTGTTGAAGTTGCTTATTGTTTCCGTCTGTACTTTCAGCCCACGTTAAGGACCATGAATGAATTGCATGATTTGGATGCAGTCCCGCTTTGGATAAGGTCAGGAGTCACATTTTAGCTCTTCCTGAAAGTAGGTTTTTGGGCTACAGTTAAAGTACACTTAAAGCTCTAATCAGCGTTTTTGAGGAAGACAGCACTGCTCTATGTTACAGGAAAAAAACTACCTAAACTTAATAGAGTATTTTGTTGTGAGTGATTCATAATCTCTTCTGAGTAGTCTGATACTTTCTAAGCTTTTAATTACATGAAGGAAAGGCCAGACTACTGTATGTTTAGTGTTTTAGTGAAGGTGGTATTAATTATTTTGTACTTGAAATGCATTTTCTCCAGATGGTCTGGAATAGCTTCTGAAAAGTTAATTTTTGGCGCATGTCTCATGTCAAATTTCTGGCCTCTTACCATAATAATATCAAAAGGAATTTGCATCCTTTAAAAACTTTAAAAGTTTTGAAAAGCAAAAGCAAGTAGAAATTCAGCTATTCGTAGAATTATCTTGCAAGTGTAGAAAAAATGGAAAATAATCTCTGTATTAAAATCAGTCAAATCTAATCTAAACCAATAAAACCTTTTTTCTTGCTGTTGTGGAACATATAAAAAAAACAGTGTTGAGAGGGAGAGAGAGAGATAGGGGGATTTATTTCAGTTTGTGCTGGGATTTTCCTTCAACACTCTGTCACTGAGTTTTTGGTCTTTGTGTTTGTGCTTTAACTTGCATGAGTAAGTATGGTGAGTAGAACTGTTGAGATAGTATTCACTTATTAGTTCCATGAACAGTCCCTACCTGGAATTTTCTGATGTGACTGATTGTTGAAGTGCTCTTAATTCTGCTTAAATGCTTTTCAATACCCCATTTGCAGATCTTTCCTGTGTTCTTGAATGTTAAGTTACGGGAAATACGAAATTAAACGAAACTATACCCATCTCCCAAAGACTAGAATGCCCTTTAGCAGTATAAGACTTATAACTGTTCTGAGTTCTTCCATAAATGAATAGTAAACTGTACAGAGTTTTTATCTCAGCTCTGTTAGTTGCACTGCACTCCTTCCTTTGTTAGAAAGAGTATGCTGGAAAATATAAAAATGAGCTCTTCAACTTCGTTGTGTTATACAAACACTCCTTGATAGCCTAGGCTTTGGGCTGAAAGTCAGCTACGTTTGTAAATGGTTCTGGACTGCTTGTATGACATTAAAGGCTGAGTATGAAAACTACCTTTTTCTATCCTTCATCATCTAAAGGCACTGTCATTCATATCATTTGGTGCAAGTGCAGTGGGACCTAATTAGACGGCGTATTGAGGAAAGGTGTGTGGTGTGACAGGTGTGTTTTATGCAAGAAAGAAGGGAATTTGATAATACTTACAACCATACTCCATATTTCATTTGTGTTTTATGGAAATATTGGGTATGTTTTGCTTGAAATGTTATCTATTTATCTGTCTGTATCATTCTTATGTTTCCATGTCATTGATAGAATTTACTTGCATATGTGTTGTCTGTTCTCAAGTGTGTGTTTCAATAATGTTAATGGAGATTTGGTGTTTATAGCTCATTTTCTCTCATGCAGGGGAAAGAGTATAACTAAATCTCTTTTTGGAAGTATAGCTTGAATTAACCAGAGTATCAAATGTACATATATAAGCCTGAGGAACCAGACTTTTTGTATGAGCTAAATTATGTGTATTTTTGTGATAAATTTGAAACTAATATTGGATAACATTCTAAGTACATTTAATCACAGTCATGTTGCTCTTTGAATGGAACTGAATTCTGTTGATTCTGAAAGCAGTACTTGTATTTCTTCTTAATGAGGGGGAAAAGCATAGTTCATTTCACGTCGAGAAGTTCAGTCTGTTATGAAGAGTGTCTTACTGACCTTGAAAAAGGTTACTTCCGTATTTAGCAAAAAAGAAGTAATGAGTTGATGATACTAAAACAAAAAATGTTTAGTTATATTCATTTAGCTTTATACTATGTTTCATGGAACTGTGAGAATCACGTATTTTATTACATGTTGAATGTTGAAGCTTTCTTGTTCCCTGTAAGCCCTCTGTTTGTTGTTGTGGCATGGATCTTCTTGAAAGCATTACTTGAAAGTGTCTTCTTGTGAAAAAGAACACTACAACATACTTTCAATGTACTTTGCTGCACAAAAAAAACCAGGTAAATAAGTATGAGAGACTACCTTAGTCTCATGTCACTATGACTTTATCATGGGTGCTTTTAGTGTGACTTCCTTTGCTTGCAGTTTGTGCATACTTTGCTTTTTTGAGCTTTCGAATTGTAGGTGACATCTGTTGGACTGCAAAGTACTGAGGCCAGGGACTTTTCTCTTGTTTGTATTCATGTAGTCCTTAAAATTGTCAACAGAAGCAATGATTTCACTGCCAGATCAGATTTGTACTACAAAGATTGTAGTACAAATCTGATCTGAATTAGATGTTGCCATACTACTGTAACTGTGACAAATTAGAACCCAATTTGAAATTTTTGCCTAAGTACTGCTATGCTAGCTCTGAAGAGACACCTGAAACCTGACTTGGATTAAAAAATCAGTGCCACAGATAGAAAGCATGTTATCTAGATTAAAGCTTTTCAGTACAAGCTAATTGTCCAAAAAAAACCCAAACAAACAAAAAAAAACCCCACAAACAAACAAAAAAAAAACCAGCTGCCTTTTGAGCCCCCAGAGTAATATCAGATTAATGTTTTGTAATTAGGGGAAGCTGTATTTTTGGTCTGGTTCTAGAAGTTCTCAAACGTAATCTAAGAACTTGTTTAGCTTCCACCTGATCTAGAATCTTCTCTTGTGCTTAAATTTACATATGCCTCTAATTAGAGACCTTGTCCTTGAAGAGCTTGCTGTCTGGAGACTGTCCAACTTTCTTCCTAGGAGAATCTGACTCTACCACTTCCTCCGTATATTGGCTGGTACTTAGGTTTCACATGGATCATTTTCTAAAGAAGAAAACATGAGGATTTACAACGTGGCAGAGAGTTATGGGTATCTTGGTCCTAATATCCAGTCCTTTTTCACTTCAAATATTGACAGTCTGGAAGGATGTGTGGCCAGTCTTATTCATTTTTCCCATCTCACTAGCATCAAATTTATTTCCCACGGACTATGAAAACCTTTTAAGCCTAAGTCTGGACTAACATAGATGCAATGTAGTATTTTGATCTTAATTCAGTAATATGACTATCTTTGAAATAACCTAGCTGGGATGGCTCCATCTTTGATCACTGTAAATTATCAAAACTTAAGCCCAAGATGATACTAAGGGTTACATTTTTGTTGTTCAGTTGGTTGTTTTTGTTTATTTTTTATACCAAGTGTGTATGTTATGGCAGCAAGTCTTTATCCTGTTTTATCCAGGCAGTTGCAATTGTTTGTAAGACAACTACATAGCTGTATCTTCATATATTAATTTAATTTAATTGTGTGGATATACATTTTTGCCAATACTTACTGCTGGCTTTTGCTTTTCTCGAAAATCTCAATTATATTTGGTTTTACCTAGCACTTGTTTGTGACTTCTATGGAAGGAGGAGGAAGAGGTGGTAGAAGAAAAGGATAAAATCTTATTTATCATACAAGTATAAAACTGTAAGAAAGTACTGTGAAAGGTCTTGTAGCCAGGGATTCAAGGGTTATTTTTTCCTATGCAACTTCCAGAATCACAATAAAGGGTTAGGAAAGATTGCTTGCCCTTGAACAGCTTCTGAATATGTACTTGCAGCTGATTTGGCCCTGTACTTAAACCATAAAGTAGCTCCACAGTTTTTCTGTGTGTACTAATTCTGAAATTATTTACATTCTTTGGTGGTTTCTGTAGTGGACTGAAAGTAAGCAAAAATAAATGTTGCTGTGTTTATAGTGTAGAAAATGCAGAAGCAAATCCCAAGTTTTACACCTAGATCCTGTAATTTCAACCTGATAGCTTGTGGTGGTTTTTTTTTTTAAACATTTTATTTCTTAATCAATAAAAATTGAGTTTTTGCTTTGATGCACTTTGTCTGTGAAATCATTCTCTTAACTTTTTGTCCTGAATTTTTTTTCTAAGATTTGTAGAACTGTTTCTCTCTTTCTTGCAATATGACTGATCTTCACTGATGTTGTTGAGACTTTAAAAAAGAAGTGTTACATTTCTGATCTACACTGTCAAAATGAATATTCATTGGTGTTCTGGTTCAAAATCAATCAAGCTAAATATTTTGCAACAAACCTGTGATACTGTAAATCAGATAGTTTTGGTTCTCTGTGTAAATGTTGATGGTGCTAGTTTTTGAGAGAAGTGTATGCGTTTTGAAGTAATATACGAAGTGTGGATGTTTGACACTTTCTTAAATTAGCCACTGATCCTAATTATGTTTTTTAATGGTATAAATTTAAGCAGCAAAGATCTTCTTTGGAGCATCCCATTGCTTGTCCATTGCTAGACTCTTATTCTTTATAATTCAAGTTTCTCCTGCCAAAAATGTGTTTCAGATTTATGTGAAGTAACCACAATTGGCTAGTCATGGATAGGTTTTGAGGAAGTTTGACAATTGAAATAAGTGTTTGTTCACATGGTTTCTTTTAGTTTATCTGCTCTACAATATGACAACCAATATGAATCAGTAGTATAGCCACCATGCTAAATTTGTTGATGTTTCTATGTTCTCTAATGTATCTTATGAACCCACTCTATTGCTGTACAATTTTTGTGGAACAATTTGACTGTGAAACATTGCGTAATTTCTTCCCTACGCTTCCAGTCTTTTTTGAAGGTCTTTTTTGAAAGATTGGAAATGATTTATTAATTAAAATGTTTTTTTAAAAAAAGAGAAATAAATTAAAAGCAATGTAAGCTAACAAAACAATTGTTAATCCTATGTTGTATGCTTTTTAAAAAGAAAACATTTGCCAAGTGTTTTACTTTCCATCTTATCTACAGCACGTATTTGACATTCCTCCTCTTTTGCTTGTTACCAAATGCTTTGGCCCAGCTGTGATCCCACTTGATGAATTTAATGAATTTTGGATGATAAATAAAATGCAGAAAATAAATCATATCTTCAAGAATGATTTTTTTTTTAGAACATTTTAAATCCTAGTTGTTTTGTAACCAAAGCTCTTCGTGTATTTGCATCCCCCATTTTTTTTCTTTTATTATAGTTAATACATCTTTTACTTCTCTCTGTATTTTAACTGTGATTTCAGGATTATATCCAGGATTAAATCCTACTTGTCAGGAGCAAAGTAGACCATGTGGCAGGGAGTGTTGAACTCATATTTGAGACTTAAGGTTAGAAATTTTTCTTTAAAAATCAGCTTGTAGACGTTGTAATGACAGATGGTGGGGCTGAAAATCACTGCAGTAACTTTCCTCAAAACATGTTGGTTGTCAGTGGATTCAGCATCACCTGGCTTTGTGCTGAATTCAGAGTATACAGGTCAATACAAATGTATGCATTTGTGTTTTTGTTGTCAGAAAAATGAGCAGATTTCATACTATATTTTCCTCTAAAGATTCTACAAGAAAATGTCTTAACAATTAGATGATATATCTAGTTCAAGACATTTTATGATCAGGGATTTTTTTTTATTTGCATAAGTTGGTCATAATATTGATAACTGCCATCAGTAACTTACCCTCAGTAAGTTTGCAGATGACACCAAGCTGTCGGGAAGTGTCAATCTCCCTGAGGGTAGGAATGCCCTCTGGAGGGACCTGAACAGGCTAGATCAGTGAGTTGAGGGCAGTGGGATGAAGTTCAACAAGACCAAGTGTCAGGTCCTGCATTTTGGCCGCAACAACCCCAGGCAGTGCTACAGACTTGCAGCTTCCAGCCCCTCTGCCCCATGGAGGAAAAGGATCTGGGGGTGTTAGTCAGTTCTTGGCTGAATGTGAGCCAGCTGTGTGCCCAGGTGCCCAAGAAGGCCAGTGTCATCCTGGCTTGTATCAGAAATAATGCAGCTCAGTAGGAGCAGGAGGTGATTGATTGAGGCCACACCTTGAGTGTCCAGAGAAGGGCGGCGAAGCTGTTGAAGGATCTGGAGCACAAATCTTATGAGGAGCAACTGAGGGAACTGGGATTGGTTAGTCTGGAGAAAAGGAGGCTCAGGAGAGACTTTGTAACTCTTTACAACTTTCTGAAAGGAGGCTGTGGTAAGGTAGGGGTTGGCCTCTTCTCCCAGGTAACTAGTGATAGGACAAGAGGAAATGACCTCAAGTTCCACCAGAAGAGGTTCAGATTGGGTAATAGGAAGAATTTCTTCTCAAAGAGTGGTCCGGCATTGGAACAGGCTGCCCAGGGAAACGGTGGAGTTGCTGTCCCTGGAGATGTTTAAGGAAAGAATAGATGTGGTAGTTGGGGACGTGGTGTGGTGGGCAATATTGGTGGTAGGTGGAACATTGGACTAGGTGATCATAAAGGTCTTTTCGATCCTTAATGATTCTATGAACTCTTAACAGTAGCAACTCCAACAGTGTTCAGCTGGAGTTGCTACTGTGTGATATAAACAAAGTCAATGAGATAAGTTTAAAGATTCTTACTCTATTTAGGGTGTTCTTTCAGTTTTGTATCAGAAAAACACTTTATAGTAGTGTTCCATATTATATGAATTTCCAAATTGATTTAACCTCTCTGTGTGTCAGAGAGGAGGGAAAAAGAGTAGCACTCACTTTTTCAATTACTTTTCTGTGGCATTTTCAGTAATAATTCATTACAGAGTTTGGTTTTTAAATTAATCTTTTAGTCATGAGCACAAAACAATTTTATGGAGAAATCTTATCTGTTGGAATATATTCTGTAGTGCGTTCCTCAGACATCTAGCTGCTGCTGCATGAATAAAATTGGAAGCGTAATTCATTATTATATATATAACAAATTGTAACAAATAACCATGCACTTTATTGCCATAAGCTATTTCCTTTTTTTCCTTTTTTTCTTGATGGGGGTGGTGGGAGGGCAGGAGTGGCAGTAAAAGACTAATTTATGTGAAGTACCTCAAACTTTATGTTAGATAAGATGAAATCATGAAATCAGGTTGCAAGGCCTTGCTAGTTTTAGAACTTCAGATTATTCTACTTTGCTTTTTAAAGGAGTGTAGTTATTCTGAATTCCTTTAAAAGAGGAAATTGTGTCTTCCTGCATGCAGATTTCAATTAAACTTCGAGAACTACGATAATAGAATTGTCTGAGTGATTATGCAAAGTATTTAAAATGATTTTTCGTATGTTAGATAGTAACTATTTTAATTGGGTCATCAAAGTAATGATCACTTAAAATTTTTCTTTAATGTGTATTTTCCCAGAGATAAAGATGTTCTTGGAGATGGGATGAAAAGGTTCAGAAAAAAACAGTCAAGAGATTAAATAGGTCCCATTTATGGTGGCAAAAACATGCTGTTTAAATTAGAGTAATAAGCATTTTTTAGGGTTTCCCATGGCAGTTCCATCTAGTAATCCCTGGTCTTCATCTTCTAACTTGCTGCGCTGCATTCTGCTGAAGCTTCATTGTCTTTGGTGTATTCCATTTGAAAATATTTTCCTTTGATCCAACTTCAAGCTGGAGTTGGGACTTGGAGTAGCTTTCTGCTTTGTGTTATTGTTGACTAGGTCTGATCCCAGTTTTACAGCAGGTTGATTATGTGCGTTATGAACTTCAGAAATCTTGTCTTTCTACTTCTACTTGTAAATATAAGCATATCTGTCCTGTGACCAGAATAAGAGTCGTGTTAAGCAATTTTTTCTTGTACTCGAAGTATGTCAGTAGTTGGACTAGCTGAAAGCTGGTCAAAGCAGCATCAGCTAACATGGTAATTTAAAAGACAAACCAACAGCAGGCATTATGACAAAGCAAAACCCTGGTGCTAGAAAAAAAATGAAAAGAAATAATGTCATTGTGTCCTAGAAGTCCACATTGCTTGGTCAAAGTTCAGCAAAGATGGCTGTCCAAATGTGTTGAACTGCTGGGAGCAGGGTTTCTTGGTGCAGAATTGCTGTTTCCTACATAAAAGCTTAACAGTATACCAAATAGCGAAAAACTTAGATGCTATGGTTCTTTGAAGGTTCCTTAGAACGTTAAATGGTTAGTCTATTTGTACTCTTCGCAGTTACCTAGTTTTGTAAACCAGAAATAAAGCTTATCTTATAGAAGGAACTTGAAGGATCCCAGTGGGTTTTTGTGTGTGTGTTTTCAATGCTCTCTCATCAATTTAATTGTTGACAACCTTTAAAAATAACCTCTTAAATACTGGGTTCAGAGAAAAAGGAGAGTCTTTCCTAGCTTAATAATAACCTTTTTATCATCATCTGTGGATGTGAGGAAATACTTCAGTCTTCAACTATTTTCTTGGTAAAGCAGTACAGATAACCTGCCCTCAAGAATCGAAAGAACTAGATTTATTCTCAACACAGAAAAGGTGATGATTCAAAATAACAGCATAAAGGAGTTGAAGATAATGAAGGGAGGTGATTACTTCCCTTGTTTAAACAGATTGGAGAGCATGATAGTATTAAAAATAAAGAAAGTAGAAGTGAATAGAGTGCAGTTGAAATAGACCTGATCAAATGCTTCTTTAAAGAAAAAAATGTCAGAGAACGTATGATCAGCTTTCAAAAGGCTCCAAGAGTTTGGATATCTATCATTAAGTTCATAGATTTGAAGGAGTGAGTAATCTATAGCCATGCATATTCTCAACATAGGTTAAAAAACTGGTGAGATTATTTGGATGTCTGAAAGTAGAAAAAGCTTTTGAAGTTATGGTATTCAGAAGTGCTGTCACTTCTAAAATTTCACAAAGAATAAATGAATATAGAAAAGGTGAGGTGGCTTTTTGGCATTGTTTATTATGCAGAACTTGCCATATAAACCACGTGCTGCCTGTGTAGAACTTGTGTTGTGTAACATATATTCAAATTTGATTCCAAATAAATTAATGAAAAAGGAAACTAAAATTAGGTTGAGGGAGACTAAAACAACAAAGCTTGCTTCAGGATTGTTCAAAGCATATGTCTGTGCAGAGCCTTGAAAACCTGTTTTGTAACTGCATTTCATAGGCCATATCTCTATCAGTTCTGCAGATTTTTAAGCTGTTTCTTTAAAAATACAGTTCAAGCCAACTATGTATTTCTGCATCGTTTTTGTTGCAGCTGTTTTTTAACCTCAGATATATTTTTCTGTGAAGGTTTTGATGTAAAATATTCGTTAACTAAAGAAGAGGAAAAATGATAAAATTAGCTGTTAGAATACTTCAAAGAAATAGTAGCTGGTTCTTTTCTTTCTTTGTGGATTTTTATTGGGGAAGGTAAGTCTGCAAGCTTTCCAAAAATAAATTATTTGTCATCAGGAAACATACATCATAGAAGCAGATCGCCTGGGGATACCCTGTTGTTTGACAATTACTTTTGCTTGCTTACATGATTTGTTTAGCATCAAGAATGTACATCTCTACTCAAATTTTATAAAACATGATAAATTATTGAATTTTCATAGCATGAAGAAGTATAAATAAAAGCAACAACTTCCCTCAAAACTAATGTAATATCAAACCAGAAGTACCTGTGCTCATCAACCTTCTAAAGTAGCCATAAAAGAGAAGAAATAGGCTTTACCACAGCTGTTGGTTATCAACAGATATTGAGCTCCTTTGAACTTGAGACAAAATATGGATTGAAAACCATTGATAACTTTGTTTGCCATACTCAGATTTTAGTGCCTGTAGACTGTTTATATTGGACATTTGTGCTGATGTTCACCATTATGCAGATGCACAATGGCAACTGTAGTTACTATCACAGCTTATGTTTTTGTGGATTTTATAACTGGAAGTACCCCCTTGAAACTGCTGAATATTCAGTTATAGATACTTTTGTATTCACATAGAGAGGTTTTTATTGTATAGTAAGAAGCATTTTTCTTATAAATGCAGGGTAATGCAGTATGGAGATGGTTGTTCTCGCTTCACGCCTTTTAAGTTTGGTTTACTCAAGAAGTGGTAACACCTATATAAAACAGACTCACTAAATAATATCAAAATAATCTCACTCTCGTACCAGAAATACAGATTTATTTTATGAGGGCTGCTCTGAAACGAATACCTCCTATTTTATTATATTGGCCCACAATGTCTGAGGTGGGTGTTGGCGGTATGGCAGTAGAGGCTGAACCTTCCCACCAGTATTCCATTATGTTTTGTTGCTGTGTGACAGGTGGCAGCAGAGGCGTAGTCTGACAAAATGGCATCTGATATGGGAATGCATATGAAATGTAATTGAATTCCTCCATGCGGGAAAAAATGGCACCTGTTAACATTCATTAATGCTTGCTGAACGTTTCTGGAGGCCATACAGTGGATGTGAGCACTGTGAGGCAGTGAGTGGTAGATTTTAGCCATGGTGACAGTAGGTCACCTCTGCTGGTGCAGACGTTCATGAGCACAGCGTGCAGGCTTTTGTTCATCACTGGCGAAAATGCATAGCTAGTGGTGGTGACTATTGAAAAATAGTGTTTTGTAGCTGAGAATTTACTTAATCAAATAGTATTATTGTGCTCTTTATAGCTGTTGTGGTTACCATTGAAACAAATAGGAGGCATTACTTTTGGAGCGACCTATGTATTTGTATACCAGTATTGCTCTGATCGATCTGATTGATGATGCTTCTCTCTGTAAGAGAGAAGCTTTGTGCTATCCTGTGGTTGTCTTAGTTACTGTCAAAGACTTGTATGTCCTTGTCATTGAGGAGAACTTGCTTGCAATGCCAAATATCCTTTAGGTCACTCTTCTTTGAATGCTTGCTTTGCACTTTGTATACCGTGTCTCAAGCATCTTGAGGATTTACCATAGATTTATCCCAGGAGCATATGTATATCTTGCTCTCCTAGAGAATTCTGTGCAGGAATTAAAGAAGCTTCAGCTCCCTCCAGCTACCTTATTGAGGAGCTTTGGTTGTCTTGTAACCTGCATTGCTGGGATCTTCCCTGCTCAATTCCCTACACAGCTGTAGGCCCACAGGAATAATTCTGCATGTAAGCATCTAAATTTTAGATAGAATGGGATGCAGTAGAAGTCTTGCTTGTCCTTCTCTGTGGAGTTTGTGAATAGCATAACATTAAAAAAAAAAAAGAAGAAAAACATTCTGAAGGAGGTGACTATTTTGCTGTCTTAGCTTTCTATGCTTAAAGCCAGTTGATGTGTGCAGATATGACTGCCTGACGTAGTTTAAACACACCAAACAATCCCTGCAGTACATACGTTTTATGTGTCTGATGTTGCTGTTCCTCTGGATTCTTTAATTATCAGTCTTAGCTGTGATGGTGTGGACACTGTTGAGGTTGAATATTCTGAGTAGTTGATGTTCTTATCTTTCTGGCAAATGTGTTAGTTGATTTCTTTAATTAGAATAATAATAATAAGCAATGGTTAACTGTCTTTAATCAATGCGATGACTGCCTGCCTGAGAAATTACAACTGTTTTACCTTGTATATAAAGGAAGCAATTATAAGGAGGAAGTGATACTTAGGTGGCTTAACTTTTCTGCAAGTTATCCATGTGTCTTGAAAAGTTAAATAACTTCAAATGACTGTCTTTTATTTTCCGCTTAACTATAGTGATTTTTGAGTGTCTTCATTTATAAATGATGCAAAGTATTCTCACAATTACCAGAAATATGTAAGTATGTATGTGTGCATATGTATGTGTGTAAAGCAGAAGCACTGCTGAGGCATACTTTAAGACCTGGCTTGACCTGACCGACTGTTGATGGTAGCTCTAATTTGAGCAGGAGCTTGTAGCAGCAGATGTCAGAGAGCTCTTCCAAAAACCCTTCGCAGTGGGTCGTTGGTTGGTTCACTGAAGTTTGATTTGATTACTTTCTGCTGAAAGAATTCATAACTTTTGTTCATTTCTGTTGACTTCGGTACTGAAGTATTTATGGAAATTCAGCAAGCTATTTGAATGACTTCAGTCCATGCTATCCCGGTTTTTCTCTCTCCTTGAAGATGTTTGTCTCATTTTGTTCAAGTATAATAAAGTAATTAAAATACATCAGAAGATAGAGGAAAGAAAAACACTATGTCTTTAGTTTTGCAAAGAATACAGTGTTGACAAGAAAGAGTGGGAAGATCCTATCATAGATTTCCTCCTCTAAATTATTTAATGTGGAGTTTCCATGCTGGAGATAAGTTCATGGATGATCTTACTGTTTACTTACATGGCCTTAAGTACGGTGATAGTTTAGACTTTGTGTCTGTTTACTGTACGAAGTTAAGCTAAGGGTACTGCTGTTTGTCCAGCAGCCAGCTGGTCAGTTGCTTGCTATATAAGGGCCAAATGAGTCACTTCTTTGTTTCCTAAAGTTCTTTAAATGCAAGACCTAGGGGATTCTAGTGGACTACTGGGCTGGTGCCCACAGTTTCATTAACTTTTTTTTCCGTTTAAATTATACTTCCCGTTTCAAAGGTGGTTGAAGGGATTTATGCGTTTTTCCCGGCTATTTGCTTTCATAAGCTAGAAAGAATAATACAGAAGGCCACCCTGCAAAAAGAAGCTTGATGCAGAAGTAAAAGGAGGTTTTTTTGTTATTAGAATCATTGGTTGGGCAGGAAATGCCTGTTGCAAACATTCTTTGCCTTGGAAGCTCAAGTTTTGCTACTTCTTTTGGATTTTAGGAAAGTGAATTAACCTGTGACAATCCTTGCAAACTGCGGTTACATTTATTCCTTAATAATATCAGTAGGGAAAAACTATTTTTTGTTCCTTCTTCAGTGGCACTTATACAGTTCTGTAATACAAACATACCTGTTTAGCTTTTCAGTAGTGTTTCTTACAGTGATCCTACATTGGATCTTACAGTGGATCATCTGGAGTTAAAATTTTTTCTACCTTTAGGCAGCTAAAGATGGCTTGAATTGATAGACCCAAGTTGTCTCTGTTTAACTGGTATTTTCCATGCGCTCTGTGCTTATGGCTGTACTATACAGCATAAGCCACTTCTTCTGTCTTATTAGAGAGGTGTTTTTGCCTTATGGGTAGTCCTTCAAAAATGTAATAAAATTCAACGCATTTTATTATTACATTTTCTTCTTTTCAATTTGATGTGAAGTGTTTGTCTGTTTGTTTCATGTTGTTTACCTCTCATGATTATTTTTTTTTTGACAGGGTGGTTTGACTTCACAATCCTTCTCATAAAGTTTGCAGTAAATAGTATTTGTTACTAATGAACTGCTGTTGTTTAGCCATGCAGTCTGGATTTGCATAGTTGTAGAGATGCAATACAGAGATCCTCAAAAGGAGAGCTGACAGTTCTGAAGTAATGTGTTGATTCTGAACCAGATTGTTTACCCAGAGTACCATAAAAAAATATTGAAAGACTAACTGTGTTTGGGTGTACTATGCTACTTGCAAAATTGCACAGCTGGCATTCAGTGACAAGAATTAATTATATCTAAGGGTCTGGCATCTCTATCTGCTTTTGGCTTACTCTGTGCTCATCATGTGAGAAAGCAATGGAGGGAAAAGACTGTGGAAAGAGAAGTTCAAATTTTAATGCTAGTGGTCAGCATTTACAGACTGGTGACCTGGCTACAGCAGATACTGCTGTTAGACATAAGATATTCGAAGAGAACTTAACCAAATCTGATGATCCACTTTAGAAGTGTGTAGAAAGCATACTAGTTAGCTAGGTAGTCAAAGGATTTAATTGAGTTTATTGTCTAACCTGAAGTTTTAGTTTTTTAGCCAAAACTTGGCTAAGAAAAAATGAATTAAAAAAAGAAAAGTGAGAAATGAAAGGAAAGTAGTTTAGTGGTCAAACGGTTAATATTACTGAATTAAAACCTTATGGTGGAGTATTGTAATTCCTATATTTCCTATGAACTCTTGAATGTTTTTTTTAGCCCTTTTAACTAACATAAACCACATGAATACCAGAGGCATTCATTTTATGCAGCAAAATGGATTGAATTTACTAAAATTTTCATAAATTCCAGGTTTATATAGGATCAAGCTTCAAGTGCTGTGATAATTACAGTGTAGATAAGACAATGCAGAAATACACATTTGATCTTTCCTTGTGTAACTAGAATAGCTTCATTTAGGATGTAGATCCAATCATCTTGAAATGGTGTGGTTACTTGTTTATTAAAATATCAATGAATCAGAAATTGGTCATAAAACTCTTTGCATTACAGGAAGTACCTTTTCATCAGGATAAGTGTTTTGGAGGGATTCCTACAGACATTAACCTTTGTACAGTAAACAGACATGATGTGCAAAGTTAAGCTGAAAGTAATGCTGTTTGTTCAACAGCTGTCTGTTCAGAATTGCTTGCTCCATAGAGGCCAAATGAATCATGTCTGTTTCCTAAACCAGTTTTTTCCAGTTTCTGATTTATTAATTCAGACTTTCTCTTAATGACAGAAAAATCAGAGAAAAGTATTCTAGATAGTTTTTCTTTTTTTTTTTTTTTTTTTTTTTGCTTATTTAGAAGTTGTGCTGGTAGCTGATGAGACAGTACGAATCAGAAGTTGTGTGTAGGTCTGCACTTTACCTACTTGTGATTCACTGTTCCTTAAATGGCACAGTCATTTTGTGCTTACTTTTTCTTTCTTGAACAGTTTGAGATATTCATCATAAGGAGCTCAGAAAGGAAAATCACTGTGTTCCTGCCTGCCTTATGGATGGGCTGTTTCTTAACATGCAAGAGTCTGTTCCCTGGAGGCAAGGTCCTGCTTAACAGCTGTGAGGGTGAATGGCAGCCAGGGGCTTCTGGCCTTTGTTTTGACCTCAACCAGGCTATCTATGAGTCCTGCTGGGGAAGGAGCTCTCCTGTTTCTGCAAGAGGCAGCCTTTCTTAGCCCCTGTTGAGCACTGAATTCAATAGGAATTAGCAAGACAGTAGCTGATTGACAGTAGCTGTCAATCACGATATTAAGCTCATGAGGGAGAAGGATACTATTTTATTCTTGTTTCATTATTAGACAGTGATGATTTAATCTGAAGAAATTTTGTGGAAAATGAGCAGCCCCATCTCATAAGCCTGGATGTTGCTGAGATTTGATATTATATTGTGTGTAGGAAAAACAACACTCCTTTTGAGGTTAGAGACCTTTTCCCACTCTTAAGCACAACAGAGGTTGCTCTTCCCTTTCCTTTATTCTCCCCCTGAAAGTGGAAGGTTTGTATTGATGTGCTTTCCTCCTTGTCACATTTCTTAAGCAAATACTTTGCTGCAAGTGTTAAGTGGGTGTAGACACAAAGAGTGGAAAGTCAAGGCAAAAGGGCTGACTGTTGAGGGGCAGTAAGATAATGGAAAAGGAAAGGAGCAAGAGAGGAGGTGCAGTGAGGGCAGGAGAAATGTGACAAGAGGAGATACTGCTGGATGTTAGCAGGTGAATTTAAGATACTAGAGAAGAGGAGGGGTTAAGGAAGCAAAAGTTTAGGAAAATCTGGTAAGGGAAAACCGTTTTCTGGGAGTGACACTCAGAAATATGTACAATGGAAGAAGGGAAAGAATGGAATTTAAAGTATGAAAAGAAAACAGCAAGTAGAACAAACACGAGAGGTGTAGTTAGTTCTAATAACCTGAATGTAAATGCTGCATGTAACATGCATAGAATTGACACACAGATAATTGTTTCAGAGTTTACTCCTATTACTGTTAGTTTATGTCCTAATCATCAAAACATTTCCAGTCAAGGTAATCCCAAATTCTTGAACTTCTTTTGGTTCCTTGAGGAAAAATTTATACAGCATTGTTTCCAGTCTTGTCAGATATTAGCCTACACCTAAGAACAGGGAAAGAAAAAAGTTGAATATATTCATTATTAAGTTAGCTAAACAGAGTGAATTCACCTGAGTTGGAAGGAAAGCATGCAGTTTAGAAATTGCTAAGTAGGACATAATTACTGCATATGT
This sequence comes from Aquila spilogaster, assembly GCA_024606505.1. Taxonomy (NCBI): domain Eukaryota; kingdom Metazoa; phylum Chordata; class Aves; order Accipitriformes; family Accipitridae; genus Aquila; species Aquila spilogaster. Next base: position 23,381 of record JANHGO010007469.1, on the reverse strand, counting down.
TTTGTATATGTAAGGATGCATTTCACCATTAAGTATGAGAGTCTTGGAAGCATACCTTCTAGCAAATACATCTTTTTTGCAAGATTGGCAACTCCTGTGATGCAGAATGTTCAGCCTGTGGTTGAATTTGAAAAAGGAAAGAGCAGTTGAACATGCTGCTCATAAAAGATTGACAGCTTGTTTATACTATAGGTTGCTTTACACCACAGGCTTTGGATTTTCTCTTTAAAAGGAAGAAATAATTAAGGTTTTAAGAAAGAGGATGAATAACTGAAGAACTAGGCATCTTTCGGTGTTACTTTTGATTAATTTATCACAGACTTGTAACATTTACCTGCTTTAAGTAAAGAACTGAAGTGCATTTTGAATGTGAACATCTTGTAGCTATTCAGCATAATATTTGAAATATTTTCATTTTTATTTTTAAACAAAACTTAGATCACATATCCTAAGTACATGTGTATTATTTTTTGCTGTTGGTTACTTCTGTTTGCTCGAACGTGTAGTTTATGGGTCTCTCTTAAAAAGGGCTGTTTTTTTTTTCATAGGACATAAGCTGATTAAAAACTAATAACCATTTTCCATATTAAAAGAAAAAAGTGCTGTGGAGGGATTATGACTGTATTAGAACTATTGTGAAGTATAAAGGTATGTTCAATTTAGAGTAACTGCTGTACACAAAACTTTATGGATTACGTGGTTTGTTAATTTTTACAATCTCGGTTGTAAGATCCTACAAAACTTAGGTAAATGAGAAGGGAGATGGGTGTAGTCTTGATATGAAAGTTGCAACCCAGGGTCACTTAGTTTTCTTCTAACCATACTTTCATAAATATAAATTTGAAGTTCTTACAAATCTATCTGCCATCTTGTTTGCTCTGACACCCCATCTGAGCAAGGTATTTAGCAATCCTACTGCCTGTACCTGTTCATAGTCTCATCACCTGTCTGAGGTTGGAAGGGACCTCAGGAGGTTGTGTAATCCAGCAAGGTCAGTTTTGACACTGAAAAAGTGAAGCTGGGGGAGAAAGATGAAGGAAAAAAGAGAGAGGAGTGTAGGAGAACCAACTTGTGGGGAAAGAGAAAAAAGAGAAAAAGAAGTAGAGGAAGGGTAGATACCATGTCATCTTTTCTCACAGTTCTGTAATGGCACAGTGTTTGGCATCTTCTGTAAAATCCCTTGATTGTATAATGTCTGCTTTCATCTTAGAATCATAATTCCAGGGCCTCTGGGATTCTGGAAAAATAGCAGTCAAGTGTGAATCTCAAGGCTTCAGAATGAATAAATGGATGAACAGAGTGTTCAGTTGGCCTAAATGTGCAGGAGCTCACAATTTTAAAACTAACCCAGCGTTTTGGAAGAGGTGCTGAGGCGCAATTTTTCTGAACCATGATGTTGGCAATATTATGATATGGAAAAAATCAGAGGTAAGCATAGTTCTGACAAAAAGAGACTCATTAATTTGGATACATCTAAAGGCTTCAAAATCTAGTTTAAAAATATATAGTTCAAAAAGTGTAAATCATGGATTGGGTGTTTGAAAATGATTTGTGTCTGGGTTGCTTTTTGTTGAAGATTCAGAATGTAAATTTTACATCACAAATTGGTTAAAAAAAATACCAAAAAGAAAAAAAAAATCCACATGGAACAAACTAAACTTCTGTAAGTTGAGCGTGGTTGTATTCATTCAGAGGCAGTCCAGCATTAATTTTCATTTCTTTTTAAGGGCTGATCTGTTGATCTTTACTTTTTTTTTTTTTAAAAGATGACATTCTCATGATGTTTAAATTCTTCTAATACAAAAAGGGAAGCAGGCTAAATTCCTGCTTAGGTTGTCAAAAGTCAGTTTTCATATCTGTCTGACCTTTTTAGACTACACTAAGATAGTGTATGTGAGATGAAGTTATATTTTTATGCCTGAAATGATAAAACCATTTTGCAAAGCTTGCCTTAATAAAGAACAGATTGGTTAGTAAGATAGGAGGAAGGGACTTCCATCTAAAAACCAATAAAATGTTCTTGTGGAGTTCAGTTGCCTTTCCTGTTCTTTTTTTGTTATTGCCCTATAATTTAAACATTATATAAACTATGCTTTTTTGCATTCTGTTCTCATACTTCCTTGACTGTAGCTAAAATGTCACCACATTCTATCATAAAAGCCTTTATATAGTGGAGAAATTATGAATACTATGAGATTGTAATTTCTGGTCCTGTATGTTGACTGAAAGCACATTCTATACGTTCCCCAGGACAGTATATAGTCTTTATTTGTGCTTTTTGAATTTGGGGATGTTTTTGCTTGTCTACTTGTTTTAGTTTGTTTTTTTTTTTACAGTGAATACTAAGGCCCTTATTGTACACCTGTGCACATTAGTAAGTATATGAATGCTGTTAGTTCTCCTTGACTTGCCAGGAACACTGAAGTGTGCAGTGTATGGACTTTGCAGAATGAAGGCTGATGTGTTCTAAATTGCACTGCACAGATCAGCTATGTATTCCTAGCAGTAGCAAGACCCCCAGCAACGAATACTGGCTTTTATCAGTCCATCTGTTAATGTTATCTTCATCAGAGGTTTAAAAAAAAAAATACAAAAGAAAATGACAGCTTTCTTGAAAAGTGGGTTATTGTTGTGATGCTAAGCTAAGCATGTTGTGTTGGAATAGATAAGACGCAAATTAACAATGATAGGAAAAGGTGAATGGGACAGTGTGCTGAGACTACTTCATAGCAATTCTCTCCCTTTACTAAAGATTGCTGCTTTTAGGAATGCATGAAGCTGTAGAATCAGCATATGTACCTATTACATCTTCTGAAAAGTAAGGGTCAGCATGTCCTGTTACCGACAAGTAAAGGCATGCAGCTCTTAAGGGGTGTTTCCAAACTACATAGATCCAGAATATGTTCTGAAAAACATCCAGTCAGGGAACAAAAAAAAAAAAAGCCTTCTTGAGAACTGACTGCTGATTTCTTCTGTTGATAATAACATACTCCAGGTAGTGGGATATCTTTCTATCTGCTTGAAACAGGCATATTGTAGAACAAGTTATTTTAGAAAAACCTTAGTAGTAAAAATAGAGGAAAATGAGGTTTTCCTCCATTGCAACCTGATCTGTAAAACATTGTTTTCCCTGGATCATGTAGTTCATAGTTTATTTTTCCATGAGTGAATGGAGAGGGAGTTGAAAAATGGAGGTGAGTTATGGAAAACAGTAATAAAAAGGCTGATTGTCAGTGAATGTTGCTAGCTTTTGTTATTCACTCACTCTTTGTTTTGCTTATGCATGTGATTAAAAAAAAAACAACCCCTAGGATATTCCCTCATAGTATTAATGCATTAAAATTCTGGTTCAGAAATAAGGAAATATGCAATCAAAGCCAGAGTTTTCAGTTGTGGATTTTTTTTTTTTGTTTTGTTTTGTTTTTATTTTTTAATTTTTATTATTTGGCCAGTGCAGTTACTTTTGAAATTAAATCAGTGGGAAACTGATTTAAAAGGAAATCAAGTTCAGGCAATGCAGGAAGTTCATACTGAAAAAGTATGAGACACTGGAATATTTGTAGTGTACCTGCATTAATTAATGTCCACATTATTTTTCCTTAGAATAAGATACATGTATCTAATTTGTGGTAAGAGAGACCAGAATAACAATTTCCAAACGTTTACAGTTGGAAGAGTAAATGAGTCGATACTAACCATGAGCTACCTGACTGAACACATGATTTAATCTTTAAATAACTAAGATGAATGAAATATGGTAGAATGAGCTCCTCTATCTCTGGCAATTAAAAGAGTAGTGATGATTTATCTTGAGTCATCTATGTAGAGGAGTCAAGAAGCAGGTGATTGCTCATCATGAATGCTATGAAACTTATGCTTTACTAACATTTTATATTGGTTAGGTTGTGGTTGGACTTGATGATCTTGAAGGTCTTTCCCAACCTGAGCAATTTTATGACTGAAAATTTTTCAACAAGAATTTTTACAACTCAGCTGCAAGCTCCTTTTGGCTGTGCCTTAGGAGTCTTTTAATATTAGCTCCAGAATAAGAGAAAAGGATGGCTTATATTATGCACTGGTGATAAAAGTAATAAATTGTATCCCCCGAAATAGTAGTAGAGACAAAGGAGCTTGGTTTTGTTGCTTCATTGATGGAGCTGTTACCATTTCAGGAGTCAGTTCAGTTCCCATCAACTTGTATAACTGCATCTTTTTGCTGCACGTGGTAGAGGTGTCTCTTGAAATGGTGTGTTTAGTTCTGCCAGTAGTCTCTGGAGATCTGCCCCCTCTGTCCATATATCAGATTATGATTTGGTGAGATTGTCAGCAGAATCAAAAAGAACGTACTTTCTCTACCTGCAAGCTGCCTTTTGAATATACCTTAGGAAAAAGGTCTTGGAAAGGTAACAAGATAAGAAAAATGAAGTGGGTGGAAAAAAAAAAAAAGAAAAAATTAAGTTTAGCTGTAGATTTGTCTTCAGTAAAACACCACTTCCACCATAACTATGTGATACTTTGTGATGCTTCAAAATTAAGGGTGTTTTTTCTTTTTTTCCTGATGATTGTTTTTCATGGCCTTCTGAATTGTGAATTTGATTTCATTTTCATGGTCTTCATGTAATTCTGGAAGTAGGACAACCAAGAAATATATCCTCATTATAATACAACTGATAATTAAATACCTATTTTGAAATTCTGTGAAGCTGCTCTGAGTTAAATGTTTCTATTGACTTTTCAGCAAGAGCAATTTGGAAAATTCACCTATTGTGGAAATTAATTTTATTGGATTATTGAAGGGAACTGATGCAGTGGAAAACAAAAAACAGAGGAACATTTTCTATGAGAATGTCTTATGTTTTCTTTGTTATAGTCTAGTTATTGTCTTTGCTAATTGTGTTTCTCACAAGATTTGGCAGAGTTCTTTCTAGTAAGGTGTTCTTATTTCTGGCTGGTAAGAATGTTCATTTATAGATGTTAGCTGAGCTGACATTCTTCTTCTGTTTGAAATCGGCTTTTTCTAAGAGTTGTACGGAAACCACTCTACAGGTGTATTAACCTGATAAGTATGGAATGTAAGAATTAAAAAAAATTAAAAAGAGCGATGTGAAAGTACAGCAAGCTCCCCCAAAACAAACAAGCAAACAACAAGCTGCCTTTCACATGATCATTTGGTCAGCTGAGGGTTGCGAGAAACCTAATTAAAAATAATGTGCTAAAACAGAAGTATGTAACATTATAAAATAGTAGAAAGTACGTATTGTGTGTTTGTGTCCTTGTTTTGGTAGCTGCTTGCTACATTATACTGTGTAATGACCTCAAGATGAAATAAGGATATGGTTGTATTTGGGTTTTGCTACAGGAAACTTTAATGGCTTTTCAAGTTTTACTTACGAAATATTGAAGTATCATTTTTGAGGCCTGAAGGATTATATGGACTTGAGTACCGACAAAAGATGACACAAAAATAGGGGGGTATTTGCTGGCTGAAAAATTACATTTGTGTGTGCAAGAATGCAAAAGCTGTAAGTGCCATAGAGAGTTTAAAGCCCCGCTTGACAAGGACTGAATTAGCAGTAACGTTAGATTTACGAATTCAAATGAAATATTTTCATTTCAACTATTAATCAAAAATGAAAATAAATCTTTCTAAGACTGTATGGCAGTATGTCAGCTGAGTTCTTGCAACAGGAACAAAGCACTTTTTAATGATCTTTCAGTGTATGGTAGGAAAAGGTCACATTCTTCAAGGTTTTGCCTTGTCAGGATGAACTACCAAGGTACCTTATCTTGTTATTCTTGAAGACAATGATTAGCATTATTTATCATGATAAGGATTGAGAAATGTACTGTGAGATGTAGTACTTTTAGACATAGAAGTTTTAGTTGAATTTGATGACTATTTTCTGTAGTGAAGAACGAATGCACACACCGTGCTGACATTCCCTACAGGCTATGTCATGGCTCGCTTGTTTTCTGTAATTCTAGCTACCACGCTTCAAATACAGAAGTAGAGTAGACAAAAGACCTATTGATTTGAGCTTGGTTTTCTCTCTTTTAAGGGAATGCATGCTACTTATTTTCTGCACAGTAAGGATTAAACCTCGTTGCTAACTGTAAAGAGTTGCTTTTTGGAGAGGTTTTTAAAGGCTATTGACTGATATTTTTCAAAGTATTTCTTATTAACTTACTAATTAGCTGGTTGTCTAACTGAAGACTAAATAGTGGATCTGTTGCTGATGAAACCTGTTAGCTTTTGTTTTGATTTTAGTGACTACGATCTATTTGCTGACTTTGCACAGAATGAGAATTTGGTGTTTTTTTTTTTTTCAGGAGGTATACTCGATACTGATAAATCCCAGACATGTCAGAAAAACCTTAGGGTTGGGGAGTAAGAACAGAGAATTTGGATAAGGCAATTAAGAGCATTTCTGTGCAGGGATTTGTGTGCTGTTTGGTGCTTGACAGGTGTGGTTTCAGTCTGGCACAGGAAAGCGGTTCAGAACAGTTGTGCTAATGTGTGCTGAGAGGTAGGGACTAATAACAAAGTTGTCTGCCTGGTCACTCTCAAAATTAAGAAGATTTGAAGTTGAAAGCAGATATAAGACCACAATACAAAAGTTGCCAGGGAAAAATGTGTTTACAAAGAACCCCATTAAATGAATTGCAGAGAGTAGATTTGCATCTTTTTATCATGAATGAGCTTTGAGTAGTTGCATTACTTGTTTTTACCACATAGAAAGAAAGAAAATTTGTGAAGGTCAAAGTTAGCAGCATGTGGTAAATACTTATTTAAGACAATGCTTGTGAGAACCAATGCTTATTACTATAAGTTTAACGTTTATGAAGGGGGATGAGAGAAGGATAGCTGGCCCTAAATGCAGAGCTGTCATAGCAGTGCTGCTATCGGTGCCCTCAAAGGGTTGTTGGGATAGCTTGGGTTTACCAAACTGAAGTGCAGTGGCACCTCTTGCTGTGGTGTGTTCATAGCCAAACAGAGGTATTCTGTGCGAAGAACTTCTAGTGGGTTTCTAAGGAAGCTGTATGCATTGGGAAGTCTGGGCTTGTTTGGCTGCTTGTTTACTTATCAGGTGAAAGAATTCAAATAATTCAGTTTCTTGCTGCCTCCATAAGAAGAAAGAGCATCTGATCAGTGCTTTTGGGTTTAGAGCAGCAACTACTTTTAATAAGTACTCTATCAGATAGAATTGAAATAATTGAAACAAGGGCTGTAAGATCTGTTGATTGATGAAAATAAACCCAAGTAATAGACTATATTATCAAGATAAAAGTCCTGGTTAAATGTGGCCTCCTTACCACAGTTATATTTCATGTATGTGAGATACAGAAGATAAATATGAATAGTATTTTTTTATTCTTTCTATTGATATAGGCTGTTGTAGCAATAGGGATCAATATATTAGCTAAGAACCAATATATTGCCATTTATTGCATGTGCCTGACAGCAGCTACTTTTAAAAATTAAATCCATTGAGATTGTGTGTGTGTGTATGTATGTGCACATATACGTGCACACAGAATGTGGTCTTTTAGGTATAACATTTTGTGTAGGTATTAATATCACAGTTCCTACCTGTAACAAATGATAGGTTCAGCCTCACAAACTGGATTTCTTGCTCGGGTATGCAACAACCCTTGATGTTGCACGTGCTGAAATGCCTGCTTCTTCCACTGGGTTCAGTTAAAACTGGAGGTGTTTCAAAAGGAGTCATGAAAATTGGAGGCAGGCAATGGGGTAGTTCACATAGGAGTTTGGCATATGAGGAATAGTCTGTAATGACGGTTTTCCAAGCTTTTGCCCTCAAGTGAAAGAAATGGTTCCTTAAAATGTTACTATTTTGCGTAATGTGGTAAAGGTTTCATATCCACATTCCTTCTATACCTTCTTGTCAATAGAATGTTATATTTTCTAGGACTCAACTTTATAGTATAGTTTGAAATGTAACAATGGTTTTAATTGTATAAAATGTACTATTTTATGATGACAGAAGTGAAGGATGTAGTTTTTTCTAATAGATGTTGAAGGTTGTATACAATCTCTTAATTTCCATTAAGTAGTGGTACGTACTTTAGTATCACGATGCAGTAACCGCTTAAGTACAACTTTTTAAAACAAGATGCATAAGGATACTGTATGCATTTGTTTTGGCAACAACTACCGTGAATGAGTTTGAGCCTCATTTCTGACTGTAACATCCAGGTTTGGTTATTATCAGGCTAAAACTTATTCTCACTTGTTCCTAAGGATACATTAACAGCAATAACTGTAAGGTTTTGTGAAAGTAGAGAGAAAGCTCTACCAAATATTTGTTAATTTAGCTGAAAGTGGATTTGGATGTCCAAGTGTTCTAGATGTTTTTTAGTTTCAGCCATAAATTTCAGATATTCAGTGCTTTGCTGTTACCCATTTGAAGCTACCTATGTTAAGAACTGCTCATCACTGTTCAGACATTTTCTCTGTTATCCCCAGGAAAGATGTCTAGAGATCGAGCTCTGAGGAAACAGCAGCAGTTGAATAATTTGGTAGCAGCAGTGAAAAAGCTTGCTAAGCCTGGAGATGTGATTGTGGATTTCTGCAGTGGAGGGGTAAGTTATATTTTTCTCACATGTTGCAGTTTCTTTTGGCTTCCATCTTTGCAGTTGTATGTGGATGCTGCTGCAAAGCAAAAGCATATATGCTGAAAATTCAACTGCTTTTGGACACTGTCAATGGTTAGGGGATACTCAGCATGAAATGACTCACCAACATTGAAAAGTGACTCAAAGATTTTACTGTTTGTTTTTGTTTTTGTTTTCACAGGGTCATGTTGGAATTGTTCTTGCACACATGTTGCCATCATGTCAGGTAATTCTAAATAAAAAGTACAGATGGTATGAGCTTTTGATGTCTAATAGTAATCTTTAAAAAGATGTGCAGCTAGGGAGAATAATCTTGAAACTGATTGTGTGAAACAAAACTGTTACTTTTTATAGAGCATAAGTCTTCCTAAAGAAATATTTCATTAGTACCTGTATTTATCACATTGTGTTAGTGAGGGAGAAGCATAGATGTTGTCCCTGGAAAGAAAAGGTCAGAAGAAGTTCTTCAGGAAAAGAAGAAGAGAAAAACAAACAAAAAACCAAATGTACTTCAGGGTACAAATGTAACTGGTATGGATGTAACAGGTAACTGGATGTGCATCGACTGAGCAAAATAACTTAATACAGTGCGTGGATGGTATTACTGCTTTCTAACAAAGTCCCTAAGCTTGTATTGTGAAGTTTGTACAGAGATGAAGCCCTTGTAATGAGAGGAATGTCTGGCAGTGCCTCTGCACCCTTTTTTTTTTTTCTTCAACCTCAAGTAAGAAAACATGAAAGTGTAATATGATAGCATTGTTGCTATTAGAAATCTTACGGAGGTTACTGTTGCACTTTGTACTTGTGTACATGTACTTTACTCAGTCTGCAGCAAGTCCTTCCCAATCAAGGAACTGATGGAAGAGGGGTGTTTTTTTTTTGATTTTTTAGAAGAAAGATTTCATACATGAGTACAATCTTCTTGTAATTTTTGTCTTGGTAGTGTTGTGTTGTAGAAATGAGTGCAAAAAGAAAAATAAGATTTCTTTACAACACTGAACACTGTAATGGAGATCATTTGTTTTTCACTCTCTAACTCTCCCATGGTTGGAGAAATGACTGTGTGAGATGGAATTCAATGAAAGGAGTGAGAGGCTGGTTTCTTCTTTAGGTGTGTAGCTACGTATGCTTCTGGGCATGCTTTGGGCAGGATGTGCGTTTACAGACTATGGCTGTGCACCAGCATAAGAGATCCTACAGGAAGGAGAGGAAAAACTCCTCAGGGAATACAAGGTTTCACTTACACCTCTCACTGAGTTGGCTGGTAGCAAGCAGCCTCATGAAATGACACAAAGTACAAAAACAGTTACTTATATTCCATGTGCTTGTTTTTCTCTTCTAAAAAAAAAAAAAAGTTTTTTTAGGGTATTTTAACCCTTCAGAAACAACCTTTTGAGTTTAAAGATTTTCATGACTGTTGGAGAGGAAAAAAAAAATAATTGTTTGGAAACATTTGCCTTAGAGGTCATGATCTGTCATTGATGTGTACCTACCAAATGATTCTTTTCACTGATTAGGAGGAAAGTGTTGTTCATTTTCATAACAAATGTGATGCTGAAGTCTAGAAGCCAGCAGTAGAGCTGAGCCATCCAGTCTTGCTGATGTGACCCAGACTTCCATCAAATATAACTTTGCAAAAAAAAATTCTTTTATGGCAGAGATTTGAGACATGCAAATTCTTAGTGTAATTACAAATGTGTGAGGTGCATGCCTGTGAAAAGGAAGTTCTAGATGTAGGGAAAATATAAAAATATTTGCCAACTGATTGATATTGGTAGGTCTGTGATGCCTTTTGTTGTTATATCACCTGCTAATATTCTGTAGATCTTATAAGCAACTTAGAGGAGTTTTCTCAACTAAACTACAAAGTTTTGTGCATGTTAGTAATGTTGCACTTTTATTTCTCAGTGTTATTTTGCCTTACTATGTTGTATGTGTGAAATCTAGGTGGTGCTCATAGAAAATAAGGAGTTGTCTCTGATGCGTGCTAAAGACAGAAGTGATGAACTAGGTTTAAACAACGTTTTATTTATTCAAGCAAATTTGGACTATTTTAATGGCACTTTTAACATTGGGGTAAGTGTTTATAGCTTTTCAACTTTAGAACATTAATGTCAGTATCTGATTAATTATTCTTAAAACAATTACAATATTTGAGAAAAGAAAAATGTATATTCATACAGACAATTATTTCTGGTGCTATGAGAAGAATCCTTGTTATTTCAACCTATGTTAGGTTGGGTTTGCATTTATTATTTGTTGCAAACTGACATCACTTTGGTCATTATATGAGTGAAGAAGGAAGAGTCTGCTCCAATGAAATACGAAAAATATGAGTGCTACCTGACAGTGTTGAAAAACAGCATGGTTCATTCTTGGTTATCACATGATTTTAAAATGAGCAATTCACTAATGGGATACTCTGGAGAAAGTTTTGAAGGCAGGAAGAAGAGACTGTTCATGGTCAAAATAAGCCTGGGTACAGTAAAGTGAGATCTGAAATGTAGTAGGGAGACAGTAAAAGCTGTTAAAATAAAGCAAATAACCAACCCAGGGTCAGGCTGGAGAGGCTGTGAGCACCTCATGGAGCTGTAAGTGTCCCTGTTCATTGCAGGGCAGTTGGACTAGATAGCCTTTAGGAATCCCTTCCAACTCAAAAGATTCTATGATATTATGATTTGAATACTGATTCAAAGTGTCTGTGTTAGACCCAGAAAGTAAATTCCTCTCCAGAATTCTGCAGTACTAGTGAAGAGTAAGGCATAATGTTGTAAAGATTCCTCTCTTCTGGTCTCGTTTTCTGTTAATAGAACATGAACTTTTACAGCAAGTTTCTATCTTTGGATGCAAGTCTGACTGTTCCTTAAACTGTCCATCCAAGAGTGTGTTTTGGCTATATCTTAAAATGTTTAATGCTGAAGGTTTATGGCACGTGCATCCTCCAGATCTGTTTAACTATTTAGTTTGTTTGATCAAGGAAACAAAGCACAGTGTGGGAGAAGGGGGAAAGAAAAATTATTTTAGCACAGTCTTTCCTCTTTCCAACTGCAATTTTCCAATTGTTTAGCTTTATTTTCTGTGTTACATTGTTGGTTAAATCTCATTCAATGAACCAGACATCTGTTTAAAAAAAAAAATTCAGAATCTCATGAATAGTTTAGTGATTGGTGAGTATGAAATGTGTAATAGATTGTCAGTGAAGTTAGTCTCCTGTTTTGTGCTCTTGGGAGTTTTAGATTTTTTTGTTTGCTCTTTTTTAAGGTTAATACTCAGTTAAATGTCTATGTGGAGTTTTTATTTAATAAGAGAATGTTATATTCTCCCTTAGATCTTGTGACAAGTTTAAGTATTTAAATAGATGTCAGCAGAAAATCACTCAAATTCTTCATTTCCAGGCCTGTGATTTCAGTGTACTTAGCTTGATTCTCTTGATTCTATAGCCTCTTTGACAAACAAAGCTGGAACTTAGTCTTTTTGGAGACCTGAATCAATCTAAACTACAAATTAGTTTGTCTCATATAATGATTCATTCTTCTGGATGTACTCATTTTTCCATTGCAGCTATATATAAGGCAGGAGCTGGCTGGTTTTCTTAGCAGTAGTCAGAATGCTTGATGGTATGTTGGAAGGTAAATAATGTGAAGTTTAGGTGTCATTGTTGCAAATGCTGATCTGTTACAAAAATCACAATGTAATGAGGCATAGATGTGTACAAAGTTTGACAATATATCATTCCTAAACCTGTCTTCTGAGGCTTGTAAAGGTGGTCACTCATTGCATGATTGCACTCCTGTCGTTGAAATAGTAGAGCGCAAATGTGAGGGTGGACATGACAAGAAATTCATGGATTATAGTACACAAAATTTAAAGACATATAGAAAAAATGAACTTGACAGAAGTCTTCATCTCACTGCTTCTGGTATTAATTTAAAACATGTGTGTATGTATCTTTAGATACTATGAAATGAAAAACTGCATTATTTGGCTATTTTCTTGAGTGTTATGTGTGAGGAGGAGTTCAAAAGCAGGTTTAGAGGAATGTATCAAGCAATTCCCTTTTGCTCTATTGGCACATCAGAGAATAAATGCAGGTCAGTGGTCTTACACTGCATTAAGTCTGTTGTTCTCTTCAGGGGTTGGTTTGTATTCCTTTCTCCACAAACGTATGAATTTGTGAACAAGATACATTGTCTGCATTTGTCCGCATTCTCTTTGTTTCAGATAGCATGTTTGTTATATAGGATGTCCTAAAAAAAAACTTTGCCTTGAATTTTATTTGTGATTTTTCACTTAACTAAGTTGATTCTGAGGAACCCAAAGAAGAAACCAATTGGCTTTAAGTTCACTTAGGCTCAGCAAAACTACTGGTTTGGTTGTTTTTATTTATTTATTTACCCAACATGGGTTTAAGGTCTCCTTCGGAAACATGCAAGCAAAGCAGAGGTCCAGAGGTCTTAGTAACTTAGTACCAGAGGTGAAAGTAACTATTTCATGATAATCTTACAGCTGTGATATTAAGAATCATTCTGACCTTAAACCAGTTTTATTTTTGTTGTTAAATTCATAAAAACAGAAGAAAAATAATTGCAGTTACTACATTTATTAATTTTAAAGTTCTCCTTGAGACAAGAGTATTTGTTACCATCTGTATGCAGTTATAGTTAAGCTCACGATTAATGGTCTGCTCAGCTTAGCTTACATCAAGCAGCCAGCAAACAAAAAAGTCTTTGTTATAATCCACATCTGAGAGCAAAGTTTTTATCTTCCAGTTGCTGTACCTTGAAAAACAGCTTTGAACCTTGAAACGTGACCTTTGCAGCTCTAAATGTTTTTCCTAAATTTACAGTGAAATAAAAGCATAGAAAACAATGCAGCTTTACAAATCTGAACCACTGTATAAAGTAGCAGGCACAATTTTCAATTAAGGGAATGGCAGACTGTTTCCTCCAGAGCTGGGAGACCATAGAGGCAGGTCAAGTGAGGCCCATTGTTGATTTTTGTTTGATGTTTGGGATTATCTGGTGTCTAATAAGGTACAAATGGGAATGAGATTTTTTTGGCGGGGTATTTCTAAGTCCTTTTTGCTTGAACAAAATTTTTTACTAATCTCCATAGTAGTTTCTTTTAGTATTTTTCTGGAACTTTTTCCTTCGAGTTGATATGGCAGTGCAGTGTACCCATGCATGCATTTATCTTACGACTGCTTCTGGAACCTTTGTTTAGTGTTGGTAACTCCTTTGTGAAGTGCAGTTGGTCATAAAGTTTCCTCTGCATAAACAGAGGAAAGAGAGAAATGAAAAGCCAAGAAATTAAGGATCAGGCCTCAGCCTTTGGCTTAACAGCTTTCATTGCTAAACACTCTTCAGATGTTTAAGTAACTCAATCAAAAATTTGCAACAGGATTGTATGTAGGATATTGCTGTAAAGAATTTGCTTATTCCTGTTTTTGTTTTTTTGTTTGTTTGTTTTCAACATTGTAGGTGGCTCTCCATGCATGTGGTGTGGCAACAGACATGGTGATCGAACATTGCATCAAGGCTCGGGCAGCCTTTGTCATCTCCCCTTGTTGTTATGGCTTCATTCAGAACACTGTGAAGTTTAAATATCCTAGAAGGTAAACTAGGGCTAACAAGATAAACTTTGAAATACCGATTTAAACTAAAAAAGGAAATGCTAGAAGAGTGCAGAATTAGTCAATCATTGCAGGTGCCCAGGCTAAATTGTTCTCAATTACAGCGCAACTATCTTCTGTTTCTACTTGCACATTCATCCTGAAAGGGAAGACAAGTGGGTAATTTCTGGGTTATTTTTTCTGGATTTATCTATTCAACGAAGTTCACAAAGACTTTACACTATCAATGTAGTAGACGGAGTTTCTGGAAATCTCTGTAATATGCAGACCTCTTATGTTGAAATCACAACATTAATAGAAAACTTATGAAAACAACTGTAAGAAGGGGAATTGATGTTTTAATGCTGGAAAAAGATGTAAGCAGTCAGTTTAAAGAAATGAATCTGCTTTATGCCACAGTTTATTGCTTGTGAAGCTGTTCTGATTTATTCCCATGTAGACGAGCTCTCCTGTTTTTTTTTCTTTTGGGGGGGGGGGAATTATATTTTTAATAATTTTTCAGTGAACTGTGTAGATATTCTGTTCTCCAAATCAGCTGTGTTGGAGATGCTTACATATCTTAGGTTTAAGAATTTTAATGCCTTTTGTTGATACTAATAGAATGTAGAGTTTAGGCAAAAAGTGGCAGAAGATAAGATGCTAACTGCTTTCCAAGTAGAGCTAGGTGGGGGAGAGGTTTATTTAATTTAATTTTTGAAGCTGAGCTTTGCCTTTTGTGTGTCCAAGATGAATCAGATTTAATTATACTAGGAATTACAACATTGTCTCAGATATGTATTTGTGAAAATAAGGAGCTGAAACATACTGTATTGAAAGGGATCAAAAAATCTAAAATAATGCAAAATATTTTCCGTATTTTTCTCCAGTATTCAAGTGTATTGCCACAGAAGTGTTTGGAGAGTAACTACTTTAAAATTTACTGATTTGATGAACTTTGTGTTTAACAGTGCTTTCTTACACTATTTTCCATATCTTCATGTGTGTCCCTTTACTGACAAATTACAGCAAAGTAGTTTTCTTAAGGAGGAGGCAGTAAAATTTTAGGCTTTCTGAAGTTAACATGCATGCAACTTACTTTTCCATTGACTTGTTAAACAGCAACTTTTGACCTTTTTTCCCCACTCAGTTCAGGGAGTGGGACCCAATGGTCTCTTAAGGTCCCTTCAAACTCAAATGACTCCCTGAGTCTATGACTTAAATGGTCATCCATAGAACGAGGGAATGGTTGGGCTGGACAGGTCCTTACAGGTCAACTGTGGAGTGGTTGGGACAGAAAGGTCCTTGCAGGTCAATCATGAAGCGTTTGGGCTGGACAGGTCAACCAGAGAATGATCCTATATTCTGTAGGTGGGCACAGTGAGGATGGGTCAGTGGTTGGAGTTTCAATCTTAGAGGTCTTTTCCAACCTTAATGATTCTATGAATGGACGCAATGGTGATGGGCTGACGGTTGGATTTGACAGTCTTCGAGGTCCTTTCCAACTCTAATGATTCTACAATTCCAAAGTCCCTCAGCAACGTTCAGTCCCAAGATCCAACCCCCAAATCCAGCCCCAAAACGGGTTTGATGGTCAGACTTGATGATCCTGGAGCTCTTTTCCAACCTCAATGATTCTATACTTCTATTGCTCCAAGGACATCCTTCGAGTCAGTATAAAAGTCAGCCCGCCCTTCACCCGACAGTCCCAGTGCTCAAGTCAGAGCCATCAGCTCAGCTTTCAGAGCCAACATATTGGCTGGCAAAGGTTGTTTCTTCTTTTGGGGTTGCGGTGGCACATCCAGAGCCTTCCGTTCCCCCCCCTGAACTACTCCGTCGGTGAACAGCACCCGGTCAGGATTTTCCAGGAGGGATCTGTTGGATCTGACTGGGGTCCACCGATCTGTTTGGATCAACATCCACCTGGAAAAACATCTTTGTGTTCTCTGTAGGTATTCTGTACTTAAGGTGGTACGAATGGTTCACTCCTGGCCCTAAAATGACCATCTACAAAGGTGAAGCCAACCCGCGTACACCCAACGGGTGCGTTCATTTTGCTTTCCTGTGCTATTTGCTCCACGAAGGGAAATCTGAGAAGGGGATGAAAAAACAACAACCCAAAACTTGCAGCAAAGCGTGCGCCGCTTGTTTTGGTACCACCGACCCCGTGCAGTTCGTTACAGAACTGCAAACCTCTTAATTAATGACGTGCAAAATATATGGCCCTGATTGCATTTGCATACCGAGGCTTCAACACCTTAGGCTGCGACGCGGTTTAATTAAGGCTTAATTAGAAACAACGGGAATTTCACGTCGCTTAGGATAATGGTTTTGCATATTTGACAGATATCAGTCGGTGATGTGCGGGAGAACGGGGAAATTGTGTTTTCCTGTACGTAAAGACGACCAATGAGTTATATGGTCCATGAGTTTCTTTCAGTTGTTACGAACTTATTGGGAGCTGCTGTATGGTGTTCTTTTTTCCCTGATTTTTTTTTACCCGTTCTGCGGTCTTGATTCAAGGCTTCAAGCTTCGTGAAGGGTTTTCTTCTATTCTGCCCTTAAATGATTGTGGGAACTTCAAAGATCGGATGGTCAGGAGCTGCTGGGAGAGGAAAGCTTTCTAGGGAAGCATTCTTCCCAATCTTCTTCTAATTCGGGAAATAATGAGGAATATGGAAGGAAATATTTAACAAATCTATTGATTCTGGTACTTTTTTTTTTTAACATTACTTTGAGATTTCTTATTATTTTGGAACCCATTGCACGACACGTAATTTTTTTGGGGTTTTTTTGTGTCTTTTTTTTTCCCAAAGCCACCATTGAATTCCATCCTGACAGAGTGGGTTGCACAGATGGAGCTGTTCTAATAGAGCTGTTCAACTTCTAAAGGTTTTATTCATTAAGCACCTGAACTACGGGGTTGAAAGTGCAACTTATTAATGCTAATTAACTCCTCTCTGGTTTCTTGCTAGCCCCAACCAACCGGATTCTTCCCTTGAGGTTGTGGGAGTGCTTTATTCATCAGTCAACTTGAGATGAGCTGATGCGTAATTGATGATAACGAATGTCTAATTACCATCATTAGACGGGTGACATAAAATTAAACTGCAGCTGGGAGCTCGACTCCAACACGAGGTGTGCTGATGTGCATCGCAATGTGCCCAAGGAGATGTTTGGCACGTTCAGATGAGAATGTGGCACCAAAACCCCTCTTCCACCGCACGGACGCATCCCAGCCCAAATAGTTTCATGTGAGCTTTGTCAAACAGATGGAGGAGTGTTCTTCTGGGGGGGCTTTGGGGTCCCTTCCAACCCACCTGTGCTGTGATTCTGTGGCTCTGTGGTCTTTAAGGACCCTTCTAACCCAACCCAACCTGATCCTACAGTTCTGTGATCTTTAAGGACCTTTCCAACCCAATCCATTCTACGGTTCTGTGTTCTTCAAGGACTCTTCCAACCTAACCCAACCCAACCCCATTCCACGGTTCTCAGATCTTTAAGGATCCTTCCAACCCAATCCATTCTATGGTTCTGTGATCTTCAAGGACCCTTCCAACCCAACCCAACCCCATTCCATGGTTCTGTGATCTTTAAGGATCCTTCCAACCCAATCCAGTCAAGGGTTCTGTGATCTTCAAGGACTCTTCCAACCCAACCCAACCGCATTCCATGGTTCTTTGGTCTGTCCCTGGTGACGGTGTAGCCTGTGGCAGTGTAGTTATACGCTTGGCATACCAAGCACCCTAAGTCAAACAGCCCTCAGGTACAGATTTCAGGCCGATCCTACAGCAGCGCGGTGTTCTTTTCAGTCCCCAGGCACAGGAGTACAGCGGTTGTAGCGGCTCAGACATTTCATCCACCTCCCGTAGTCTGTCTTTATGATCCAGTTTCTCGTTTCTCCCTCTGACCCGTGTTTTCTCTATATGTGCTGTATCATACCTTCATTAAATGCTCCTTCTTTCCTTGACCTGGAGATAGAAATCTGCTAAAAAGGGTGTTTAAATGCTCTACCACTGAAGTGAACTCTCCTCCCCGTCCCGGAAATAACCTTTTGATTCCCTCTTTATATCTACCCAGTGTTAAGTATTCGTGGTATTCAGGAAGAAGACCCCCCCGATGCCCAACTAATGAGACTAGATAACATGTTGCTGGCGGAGGGCGTCTCCGGCCCCGAGAAAAGAGGAAGAGGAGCACCGATGGCTGTAGCAGCAACACCAGGTGGCTGTCCAAATGACAATAGCATTGAGCACTCTGACTACAGGGCCAAGCTGTCACAGATCCGACAGATATACCACTCTGAGCTAGAGAAATATGAACAGGTGATCTTTCTGCATGGAAGAGTTTTTATCATCTCAATTGAAAATAACCGTTTTTTTCCTTTGGTGTTGGTTTTAAGAACGGAACAGGAGGTATAATGAGTTCAGTTGGACGCGAGGTTATCACGTTTGTTTGAGAGCTTATCTCAGTGTTGCAGAAATAAGATGAAATAGAGGGACCGGACATCAAAAGTAAAGATGATATTCATTATCTCGGTGTTACAGAATTAAGGTGAAATAGAGGGACCGGACATCAGACTGAAGATAATGAATGTCTCATTTATCTTTCTTACAGTATTTTTAAGAGTAAATATGAATAAAGCTGAAACATGAAAAGTCTTCTATTGTTTTCTTTTGTTTTTTTGGATGTGTATTCTTGTTGGGGAAATGAATTTGGGGGTGTTTCTTCGTTTCTCGATACAAATGTCTTTATTTTCAGGCCTGCAGCGAGTTCACCACCCACGTCATGAATCTGCTCAGGGAACAGAGCCGGACGAGACCCATTTCCCCGAAAGAAATAGAGCGGATGGTGAACATCATCCACGGCAAATTCAGCACCATCCAGATGCAGCTGAAGCAGAGCACGTGCGAGGCGGTGATGATCCTGCGCTCGCGGTTCCTCGATGCGAGGTACGATGAGAAGCGGCAATGGGTGCTTAAATCCGGGCTTTATTTGTTGCTCAATGCCAATAATTGCGTGGGAAACCTCATTCCCAGTGCTGTTAGTTTAAATATTGACAACCTGTCAGCTGCTATAGGCGCTGAGGCTACTTACCTTGACATAGACATGTAAAAGTTGTGTGGAATTAAATACATTCTTTCTCAAACCCCATATTTAATTTAGAGTGAACCCATGACTTGCGGTCACACGGTGTAAACTGAAGTAATTGTGGTTTTCCACAGACGCAAACGACGTAACTTCAGCAAGCAGGCAACAGAAGTACTGAATGAGTATTTCTATTCGCACCTGAGCAATCCTTACCCCAGCGAAGAGGCCAAAGAAGAGCTCGCAAAGAAGGGTGGCATCACCGTTTCGCAGGTACGAAGCGGTGTATCTGGAATTAATTGCAGTTGTTTCTCTCCTTGAGTCGTAGAAGGTTGGAAAAGAGCATTAAGATGGACCAGGGGACTGTTAAGGGTCTCCTTCCAGCTCCAATATTTCTATGGTTCTGTGTCTTGATTCGTCTAGGAAATGCCATTTGAGAAAAACAAGTCGCCCAGTCGTGACCAAATTGAGCTTTAGCAGCACAAAAACAAGAGCTAAGGGGAACCCAAAGTGACATTCCATAAGTCAGGGGCTTACGGATGGAAAATGTCCAAGGAAATGCAAGGGAAAAAGGGAATAACTTACAGACAGGCAGTGTCATGGACAGCTAGGAAGGGAGTAGCAATGGCTTCCTGACAGGTGAACGTGAGAATCGATCTCAGACCAGATAAACATATCTGAGTTCTGTTGGGTTGTCCCCTGTAGGCGGTACTGGGTTTCAGTTAGCGGTACTAAAAAAAAGAAACAAAGAACATTTAGGTTGTTCCGAAGGGCTTTTCTGCTTGAACCCTACTGTAAAACATCATTAAGTTGTCAATGTAATGGAGAATAGAATGGAATGGTTTGAACAGGGCTGTAAATCTCCAGGTTTCCAACTGGTTCGGTAACAAAAGAATTCGGTACAAGAAAAACATGGGGAAGTTCCAAGAAGAAGCCAACATTTACGCTGCAAAAACGGCAGTGGACGCAACCAACGTCGTGGCTCAAGGCAACCAGGCCAACTCCCCATCGACACCAAATTCGGGTAAGGAAGAGCGCTTTAGAAGTCTCTAATTACCTCTCATGATGACGAGCGCCGCGAACTGCCACTGGTTGAAACTGTCGTAGGATTTCTTTGTCTTTTAAATATAGCTGCTATAATGCTCACAGGTTAAAAAAAAAATACGTTTTTACACTTAATTTCCTTTCCTTTGTTCGTTTTGTTATTTTTAAGCTTCCTCTGGCTCTTTTAAGATGACCAATTCCGGAGACTCGTTCATAAATTTGCAGTCGTTGACCTCCTACCAGAGCTCCCCAGTGGGAGGCAATGTGCAGTCACAGGTGAGCAGGTTGTTTCATTATTATTAGTGGTATTATTACTATTAGTTTTGAAGAAGTTTCTCTTAATATCAGATAAGGATGATTTTTTTTTCTTCTCTAGCTGGGATGCAAGAAGTGATTAGAGTCGGATTTGTGAAACAAACCCATTGGTGTTGGCTTGTTTGAGGGTTGGTCTTGCTCTATATAAATAGAACTTGATGGGGTATTGCAGTGTTAATGGCGTTGATTTCAAATGATTTTAAACAAAATAGGTATATCCCACTTGTACTACTTGATTTGACTCCGTCATTATCTTTTCTCCCCTTATTTTTATCGTTCTGTGTGATCTTGTTGCAGATGGATTCCTTGCACCATGTCATACACCAGACAGGAAGATATGACACCATTGTGGGGAATCCTTTGTACACGACACAGCGCATTGACGTAAGATGTCCCAGAGTTTTACTTTATCCAATCTCTGATACAAATTTTGTTCTTAGTAATGATCTGTGAATAAATCTTATTTCCTACCCACTGAGATCTCTGCTGGGGGGGATAGGAAAAAGGTGGAAGAGAGATTCTTAAGGCTTAAAGCTTTGGTTTTGGTTCCCAGAAAACTTGTAGTCCAGAATAGCTGTTCAAAGCTGTTGTCCTTACAGGTCAACTGAGGAGTGATTGGGTTCTTAGGGTCCTTACAGGTCAATGATGGAGTGGTTGGGTTCTTAGGGTCCCTACAGGTCAGCTGAGGAGTGGTTGGGTTCTTAGGGTCCTTACAGGTCAATGGTGGAGTGGTTGGGCTGGAAGGGTCCTTACAGGTCAATGGTGGAGTGGTTGGGTTCTTAGGGTCCTTACAGGTCAATGGTGGAGTGGTTGGGTTCTTAGGGTCCTTACAGGTCAATGGTGGAGTGGTTGGGCTGGAAGGGTCCTTACAGGTCAACTGAGGAGTGGTTGGGTTCTTAGGGTCCTTACAGGTCAACTGAGGAGTGGTTGGGCTGGAAGGGTCCTTACAGGTCAGTGGTGGAGTGGTCAGGTTGAAAGGGTCCTTACATGTCAAGCATGGAAGGGTTGGGCTGGAAGGGTCCTTACAGGTCAGCTGAGGAGTGGTTGGGTTCTTAGGGTCCTTATAGGTCAACTGAGGAGTGGTTGGGTTCTTAGGGTCCTTACAGGTCAATGGTGGAGTGGTTGGGTTCTTAGGGTCCTTACAGGTCAACTGAGGAGTGGTTGGGTTCTTAGGGTCCTTACAGGTCAACCATATGCTATGACTCCATTCCTAACAGGAACATCTGCTTCACCCACAGGCGAATGGCAGCTGGCAGGACGCGACCACCCCTTCATCCATCACCTCCCCCGCCGGAGACCCTGGAAGCGTTAATTCCGACGCGTCCAATTAAGTCGTTAGGACCTACGGATGAGAGGAAAGAGGTCATTAGTGTAATTTGTCAGTGTTGCTCTTTTCGCCGATACAATTAACGTGACACACAGCTAATTACCTCAGCCAAACCCTGGAACCAATAGAAGATTGTGACGATGATTACGACGACACCTCTCTACCTCTCAGCTGAGTTCTTTTTACTTATTATGGGATGTGAAAATTCTTTTCAAGGAACTTGCTTCATTTTTTCCTAACCAAATTCCTTTTTTTTTTATTATTATTATTATTATTTTTTTTTAATCAATTTTACGGTAAGAAACTCAGTGTCTCTTCTTGAAGGAAAAGGACTCATTTGGATTTCCGTAAGGTTTTTTTTTGCTTTTTTACGACGAGATTTCCGTTTTAGCTGATAGATGCTAACGAACTCACCCCTCGTATTGTAATCGTAGGCGTTTAAACCCTCGGTATCGTCATTTTGTAGAGGAGAAACAGCTTTTCGTACCCAGACTTCACGCTGAGCTCATGGAGCGGAACGCGGCTTTACCAAAACTCTCTGAACTCGGGTGGGCCTCACCCCGTGTCCTCCCTACTCCCAATTTAATGAATTTAATGTCTAATGTAAAACCGAAACCCTCCCCTCCCCCTCCCCCCCCCAACACTGTTTTTTGTGCATTCCCACCGCTGTTAACACGTAAGCCCACCGCTTTCAGTCGAGATTTTATCAAAGATAATAAACTTCCAAAGCCTTTTTTTTCTTTTCTTTTCTTTTTTTTTGGTTATTCATTATTACTTTATTACTTTTGTTCTATCCTTTCCCTCTCAGGTCTCTCGTGAGGGGACACGGGGGGCGTGGCCAGGACACTGCGCATGCGCACAGATGTACGGGGCGATGTACGCATGCGCGCACGTACAGGGCGCAGTCGCGCGGGAGCCACGTGACTGTTTTGCGCATGCGCATTACCTCCGTATGGTGCTATGCGCATGCGCGCAGCCCCCGCTGCGCGCCGTGCGCATGCGCACTCCTCACAGGGCGCCGCCATTTCCCGGCGTGCACCGCGCCTAACGGTCGCTCGCGGCGGAGCCGCCACGGAGGCGCGTCCGGAGGGCTCCCGTCGGCGCCGGTGAGTGATGCTGTGGGCCGGGGATGAGGGTGGAAGCGGGATCCGGTTGCTGTAACCCGACCGCAGGCTTCTTGCAGGTCCGAGGAGAGGCGGCAGAGGGCGGCGGGGATGGAGGTGAGCGCTCCGGGGGTGGCTCAGGGCCTGTGTGAGGGGGGACTCGGGGGTCTGAGGGGGCCTTGGGGAGGAATGGGGACTGAGGAATGAAAATGGATAGGAGCAGGCTCAGACCGCTCACTCGTAGCATCCAACAGTCTTAGTC
>JANHGO010007468.1:0-64945 GCA_024606505.1 Aquila spilogaster | reverse complement strand
ACAAAATCAAGGCCATGTTTGACAATCTTCCTCATTTTGTCCAAAATATCAGCTCTAACAACACCTTGTGGCTGGGGCCCCACCTCCACACCTGTTCACAGATGAGGGAGATTATTAAGATAGCCGTAATATATCACGCTTATATTACACAGGAAAAATACATGTCTGATTGGGTCTGTGTTTTATCATTAAGATGGATTTTAAACTACAGAGGGCAAATAGAAAATGCAGCTCATGAGTAAGGATCAGTTCAAAGAACCATACATACATTTTTGATTGTGCTACTAGAATGTGAGTCACTATGTGTCTTTTCCCTTACTCTTTTTCTCATCTTTTCTTTCCATGATGCATTTTAGAGAACTCACGAGAAGCAAATGTTGGTTTTTTTTCTCCCTCCCGTCATTATGGTTTTGTTCCCATAAATGTAAACACTGACAACTTCCATGCACGACGTCATTTTCCCCTTTACTACATATTGTCTATTCCCCTTCCTGGCTAGCATCCAATGTTTTGTATGCCAAATGACAGATCAGTGCTCTTTAGAAGAGAAAATCATAAACATATGATTCTGTAAATGCACTGTCAAACAAACAGCAATTAGTGATCCAAGCACACCGTAAAACGTAATGAACTGATCTGGAAACAGACATGTTTTTAAATAATTTCTGATAGGTTAAAAATGGTGTTTATCTTTCATATTTACCAACAGGATGTTTTGCTACAGATCGAGTTGTTGCATACTTCAAGTGAGGATGTTCAATCAGCAGAACAGGACAGCGTTCTGGAGCCAAAGCATTCTGTGGAGATTGTTTTAAAATGTTTTTGTTATGCAAATACTTTAAAATGTTGCGCCACAAAAAGACTACTGATGCAGAAGTGATTTACACAATGTGTTCAATATGTTGCCTTTATTTCATGGTGCTCAAAGAAGTAGGACATCTTTAGAAAACGCACAAAGCTCTGTTTGTTGGTCTCCTTTCCATTAACTCTTGCCAGGCACGGCCCAATGAACTTTGCTGTCTCTTAATATAAATGAACACAGTCCTATTCTTAAATTGCTCACAGGAAGAAAAACCTATTCAACGGTGCTGCAGAATTTATAATCTAAATACTACAAAGCAAATTTCTAGGCAGATTTTTTTTCTTGCTGTTGTTATGCTTAGATTATCTTGTGTGGACAGAGACTGTGAATTCAGCCTTTTCTTTTTCAGCCATGTTTTGACAAAGAATGCTATTTCAGATCTCTTTTCCAATTTCTCGTTTTCTAGGCCACCAGCACTTCTGCAAACTTCACTTTACCAGTATTTATCAGCCCCGGGAACAGCAGAATCAAACAGGATTCAAAGACATATCACTGTTCCCATAAATAGTGATGAAGGGAACATTTCTCATTACTTAATTCCATTACTTTTTCCATGTCTTTAGTTCATAAAATTAACGTCTAACTATTTAGCATGCGTGACCCAAATTTATCCAAGTTCCTGACAGATCAGTGTGGAAGCAGATTAAATTACATTTATTTTCATAGATGTTATTCTAAGCATTGCTCTCTGCCCATCAATCTTACTACAATCATTTTAATACATGAAGATTATGATGAGTTGAAATCTGAATTACCTGATATTATAATCAAATTATTAATTATCTCTCATTTAAAAAAAAAAAATCAGTGATTAAATATTTAAAAGTTTTGCTGAATAAAAAATAGAATATTCAAAGAAATGACAAAATAATATATAGTAATACATTTCAAGCGGCAATCTGTTTTAGTAGTTCATTTAAAGTAGTTTTACCTTGATATAATGACACATTTGAATTGTAAAGTCATCCCTGGAGTTCTCAAGTATAAGGGTACCACCCATGTTAGCAGTGGTGTTGTGAAGGTCAAAAATAAGGTCATAGGCATCATCACTACCTTTTGGACCAAATAAATGGTTGATTTCCTGAGCCCTTCTCACTTCATATGGAATATCTTCCACCACTGTCTTTCTGTTAATATTAGTACAAAGAAATCAATCAACTCATTCCATGACTTTGCATTCAACAAAATATCTATATCCTTTTCTTTCACTTTACTTCCATAACTGTCTATTAAATTACCTGACTTAAAACATGATGCTTGTGCTGGAACAAAGTGAATATGCTTGTTAGTGGAAAACAGGTCTCACTGTTACGTATCTTGCGTAGAAAAGTATTACAATTTCTCTTTCAATCTGATTTTTGCAATAGGCTATGTACATTCTCTTACTTATTTGCATTTACTTCTAGTCCATACATCTCAACATTTCCCTCTGTGCAGAAAACTAATTCAGAATTTATCAACAACTTCAGCCACCTTCAAGCCTGAGTTCAGCTTCTACTGAAGAGGCATTCCGATACGGGTTCATGCCCTTTTACCTTGGACCTCATTTACAAGCTCTTTCATAACCTGACTTCTCATGTTCTGCTCAGATTTTCTTACAGTCTGTTAATTCTAGTCCTCTGGGACCTCAAAGAAGATTCTGCCACCTCAAATGCCTTCCTGCAAAGTTTTAATGCTTCCAGCCTCAGGTACTAGACTAGGCTGTACTGCCATGTAAGAAATGGTCTTAGCCTAAGGAGTGGTCTGAGGTCATCTGCTTCCTGTCTGTAGAGGGGACATGTAAGTAAGCAATTTAAGAACGGCCTCAGCACTTCTGTATTAAAAAGGCTGTTCATCTTATATATAATATCCAACAACAAAATTGTTAGATGTAAAAGCCAGATGAGAACAATGAGAGAATTGCTTTGTGTTTTTATGTTTCATAACTGTTCAGAAGAGCTCCAAGGCTGAATTGCACAAGAAGGCATGAGAAATAGTGACTTTGCAACTGGAAACAGCAACTGAAGTTTACACAAACGCAGCTACTCTCATACGGATCTAAAATACTCTAAGTGTTATGTGTTGGTTTGAGGCTCGTTTAAAACTAGCAAGTTTTAAAATGAAACAGCACGTGCAACTTTTGGGTAAAAGGTCAGTAATTTCAGTTATGTGACTGCCCAGATAACACAGAAGTGAACCTGCATCAGTGCTTTAATCTGGAAAGGAAGTTCCTTGCGATTTTAAAAACAGAAAATTAAAACAACAGAAAGTACAACTATTCTTACCCAAGATTATCGGGGTCAAAAACACGGTTCAGGTCACAGTCAATGTATCTAGTGCACTTCTTCACAGCTCTCGGGTTGGTGAGAAATGGTTTCACTTCCATTCCCGTTCTTTGAATCTCAGCTCCATTCTCTTGCCAGTGCTTGACCAAAAATATCCCTGATAACTCATTGCCATGAGTTCCTCCAAAGATAGCAACCCTCCTTACTGGAGGTTTTGGAACAACAGAACAGGAAGTCATGCTTTTCAGCAGCTTTCAGAATTGCTGAAAGCAAAAGAAAACAATGGTAAAGTAAAGCTTGTGTCTCTGAAACAATATATTTCTTTTTCTTTTCTTTTAATAGGAAGTTCTTTAGGTCTGTTTAGGTCAGAAGGGAATGAAAGAGAATTAATATTTCTCTAAGTTTCAGATTCCCGTTGCAAGGCGAGGCGTTGCTCATCTGACTCTCCTCCCTCTCCAGAAGCCCTCCCCTTCATTTCCCATATTTAGTAATCCCCCCAGTCTGTTACTGGTGCTGTTACACAGTTCAAAATTTAACTTCTCCAGGCAATCTCTATTAATATATGATATACGGGTAAATACAGTGCTAATGAAAGGATGAAAAAAACTTGCTTAACGCATACTTTAATAATGCCCTTGAACGTCTGTTTTTCCCTTGCAAACTAGGTGTAGCAGGTCTGTTCATGTGCGCTTTGAGTTACAAAAACATGGCACTACACATGGGCAGAATGATTTAAAGCGAGTAAAAACAGTAAGATGTGAATCATATCTTGGCTCTAGTTCAACACATAACGCTGAGGCATCAAGCGCTTTCATCTAAAGAAGCACGAACAGCGGAGTTCCTCCAAGCACGCCATTGCCTGTACGACCTTTGTTTCAGACTATCAGAAGAACAGTGCTCAGAGGGAACGCCAGCTGAAATTGAAGTGCAGTACAGCTGCAGTTTACCTAGCATTCCTGGCTCCGGACGTGTCTTGGGATCTGCTAACACAGACCACTCTGACACGGGAACCACTTAATGATGACCCTCCTCATTTCTGCAGCCCCTTCCAAAAAAATAAAGGGAAATCCATGCGGATCACAATGGGACAAAAGTTGTGTTCTTCCCTGAATAAAGCTTAGCCAAGAACTTGGCTTCTGCCATTTCAGAAGCATTCGGGTGGGTTTTGTGAGGGCAAACCCCAGCTGAACAGCAGCCATAGCTTCTGTTATGAGGACTGAAACATTTAGAATAAAATAAAAGAACAGTGTTACTGATTTAAATGACAGAACTGCTCAAAGTTGGTGTCCAGCACACAATATAAACACAAAAATGTTACACCGTAAGGGAATAAGGAACACCGATTGAACAATTCAGTTTTAATAAGAATATACCCCAGTGACAGAGAGTGTTTGGGGAGCATCTGTGTGGGGTCTCATAACCCAGGGTGATAGATCCTATGTGTGTGAAAACAGAGCCAAACATGGGATTTATCCAGCCAAACTCTGCCAGGAATACACTTCCTATAAATGCTGCTCTCTACATTGCACCGAATGCCCGGGACTTGCTGAACCTTACAGCGAGTTCATACAGACAGAGCGTTCCCTTTAAGTCAGCTGTGCTCCTGTTGCACTGTCGGCTATTCAGTCATAGCAAGTAATGTATTAAACAAAGCAGCAGAGCTGTGCTTTGCAGCACCGGACAGTCTGCACCGTCCTTTGACCCCACTCCTTCAGCAAAGGTGCCACAGCGGCCGTCTGCAGCCGCTCCGAGTTGTGCTCTGCTGAGTTTAAACACGGCAGCAGTTTGAAGGGTAAAGCGCACAACGCAGCGATGCAGTGCTGGGACACATCGCTATCCCGCACCGCCGGGATGGGGACCATTCCTCACAAAAAGCCAAAGGAGACACAGCGTCGTGCACTTACCTCACTTAACGTGCACGGAGTTCGCGTCCCGAGCGCTCCCATAGGGCGGACACAGTGCGTTTCCAAACGCCAGGTTTGGAACTGAAGCCATGGAGGCTTCTTTTATGTACCCTTGGAGCAAAGGAACTCGCGGACAGCGTTTAACTCCCGGTCTGCCAACGCATCACAAGGGCACGTGGCACCGAGGCAGAAATGTTCTCCTTTTTCTGAGCTACGCGCTGGGAACCATTCCCGTTCTCCCGTGCTTGGCCAAAGCCTCATTGTGCGGGAGCGTATTTGGCTTATTAAGAACTCAGCGCTGATTTTATGCACCGCTTTATTTGCGGTGGACGTTCTGGCTCAGCGTGTCACCGAGAAGCGGGAAACGTAACGGCTGTTAATGGCAACGCACGGTTCTTCGCATTCCCTCCTTTCTGCTGAGGTGACCCGGCCTAAAGCTCCGAAGCAGCGCTGCAGAGCGAGCCATCTGGGGGCCAACCCGCCTACAAGGAGTGACACGGGAGCCACCAGCAACGGCGTGCTTGGAAACGGCCGCGCAGAAACCTCAGGCTCTGGTGAGCAGCGTGAAGATGTTTTCCCTCACACCCGTGCACGCGTTATGTGCTCGCGACGTGCTGACGTTCCGCTTTACCTCCGGGGCTCTGCGAGCTCCCAGCGCGCCGAGCGCCGCTACCCGAGCGCCGGGACACCTCCGTGCCGCCCTACGGCCGCTCCGCGGAGGGCGATGAGTTCCTGCCCGGCGCGCTCACGAGCGCCCTCTCGCGGCCACCGGCGGCTGCAGCGCTCGAGCGCGGGAGCGCTCACCTCGCACCTGAGCGAGGGTGGGGCGGCGCGGGCCGTTATTTTTGGCGGGCTCCTGCTCGGCTCCGCTCCCTCAGTTTGTGGGTCGGTTGGTGAGGGGGCGCTGCTCACGGGAAGCGGTGCACGGGCGTGTCCCGCCTGTTCACCTTTACTTTTACTTTCCTTTGCGCGTTTTAGCTCGGGGCTGTGCTTTGCTCGCCTTCAAGAGAAGGAAAAATAAAGCGCTCTTATGCAGCACAAAAACTGGGCTGCAACGTCGGCTGCAACTCGGCTTTGTAGCACCAGCCGCGCCTTTTGAATACACATCAGGTAACAGCTGGGAGCTGCCGCGGTGTTGTCACAGCGCGGTTAATGCGCATCACCGAATTAAACAAAAGGCTGAACCGGTTCTGCTGCGGTGGGGCTCAGTTCTTAAAGCGAAGCACACGGGCAGCTACCTTTGAAGCAGCAAGGCTTGCAGCAGCCTGCACTGCGTCCCTCGTGGACGCAGCGGTATACGGATGCTCGCTGTAAAAGCAGAGTAATCGCGCACTGCCCGCGTTTGCGTGCTGTCTGTGGCTGATGGGAAGGGCGGCTGATGGGTGGAGTGTTCCCTCCATGAGGAAATCAATTAAAGGGTTTGGAGTCTGCGGAGGAAGTGCAGAGAAGTTAAGTTCTTTGGGGCTGTGTTTCACAGAGTGGTTCAGTCGTGAGGGTGTATTGGTCATCGGATTTCTGCAGCAAAGCGTTTATTTTTTATTAGTGCCGCATTTCTAGGAATTCAGATGCGTTCCTCACGTTTGAGTGTGCGTTTGCTTTTAAATTCAGCAGTGAGTTGGGTATTTTTGCTGCACGCCAAGAACGCAGGGAACGTAACCTTTGCTTCAATGGTTTGGGCTATCAATGTGCTATTGGTGCGCTGCTTGGGATCCCTGCGGACCTTTTACATTCAGCACACTTTTAAATGCTCACACGCTTCAGGTTTGTCCGAAGAGACGCATACAGCAGCTTAAACAAAGAGCTGAGACCAACTGCCATAAAGTCGTGTGTGATTTGAATGTGTTTATGGCATTCGTTAGCTGACTTTCCCTTTCCCTACCTTCCATGCAGTGAACACAGGGTAACCAATACAGTGCTGCCTATTAAAGCACAGCGCAGACATGAAAAGGAGTTTATCTGATGCTTCGACTCGCAGCACAGCAGGTACTATCCGTTCTTTTGCACTTTACAGCTTACTCATCGTTATACTTACATCCAGAACCCACTTCCCAAGTGAACTTGCATGGGTTTCTATGTCATTACAGCACAGTGTAGAGTTTTGAAGGCATGGGTCTGGTAATGAAGTCAGATGTATATCTTGCAGAATAATTTGCAGGATAAAGGGCTGCTAAGCCCTGTGAGGCAATGGCTGGGCTACGCTATATGCTTATGAACTATAATTCCAATGGGTAACGTAAATAAAAGAATTGTTTAATGAGAACCTCTATTTATGTATTTTAAGTATAGATTGCGTATGCTCTCAGTGCTAATCTGGTGTTACTGTGTGAATTTTAATTTCAGGTTGCTTGTCTGTGCCTCTCTTCAATCAGAAAAAGAGAAACAGGCAGCCCCTCACTTCAAACCCGCTTAAGAATGAGCCGGGTTCCAGTTCTGCGACTCATGACTTTTCTTCCTCATCACTGGGTAATTAAGATGCGTAAAATCCAATTGAATGTTAATTTAATGCTTATATTAAATTAGATATTGTCCTTATCAAGAACCATATGCATCCTTTATTTCTGAAAAGTCCATTATTTAAAATGTGTCCTCCAGGAAGTTTCTTTCTGTGCTACACAATTGAGGTTTTTTACCTCATGCCTAGAGGGAGGTCAGCTCTTTGTGTGCTACAGAATGAAGTAGCCCTGGCATTTAAATGGTCTCTTGGATTTCTGACCTTTTGTTTTCATCTGATTTCAATCAAAATTCAAGCCCAGTATTACAAGAAGAAACACTTACAAGATGTCTTTCTTGTAACTGAGAACTTCTGTTCTTCAAATTCTGCTTGGAAAGAATGATGCCATATTCAATCGTCATTATTTTCATTACATTTTTCTTGTAATAAACGTCTCTGTGCAATATCTAGAAAAGCAATCTACTTGTTAGAAGTTGCCTTATAATTACAGATATCAGAAGAACACATTCCTTTGTGTAGAAGGAGCAGAATAGGAGCCCTAAGTAGACTTGGTACTTTTCAATCATTTCAGTTTGTATCCATATTCAATCTCTTGTCTTTTGGGAATTAGGCTGGGGAGCTCCAAACCCAGAAGTAGACGAACTACAGAGAGCAGTGAACGATGGGTACGTAAAAGTGGATTACTTGTTGTATATCGGTTTTTATTTGGCACTATCAATTTGTTTCACAAACTATGGACTATATGCCTGTCTGAAAATAAAGCTGCCACTATGTCACTGATATTTTAATTTATCTTCGAAAGCAGAGCAGACGATCACATGGCTCCTTCCCTTATGAAATCACCAAATGCATCCAAGTCTAATTTAGCCAATGCTAAAAAAAACATCTATGCCTACAGGTTAGTAAAAACTTTAAATTTCATTATTTTTAACCAAAACTATTCTTATATGAAAGTACATCTCATTGTATATTCTAGTGGCATTCAGAAACACCCTTTTAATTTTTAGGTAATCATTGTAGTCCTAAATAATTACATTCTGCTTATGAGCCAAAATGAACGGAAATGGAACATCAATTCCAGTGTACCTAATCCTAATTCAGAAGGATTTAAGCAAGTGTGTAATGGCTGCCCTGTATATGGATAAATTTAAGTATATGCTCAGATGTCTATTTGAATCTAAATAGGTATCAGATTTTTAAAACTAAAACAATACAAACTGCTTTTGTATACTGTAATTGCGTATTTGAGTGTTCAGGGTAGATACCGTGGTACTGAATTATATCTTATGTTACACTGCAGAGCAGAAGAGAAGGCTCTCAATACTAAAATTTGGAACAGAAATGAGTATACCCCTGCAAGTAACAGAACAGATTCACTATCTGGTGGTGGAACTGCTCAGAAGTTTGAGAACCATTCAAATAATTGGAAAACTGTTCAGCAGCAGAAAATACCTGATAACACTAATTCATCTCAGCGTATCAAAGCAACTGAAACTAGCCAAACACGTTCATCTAAAGGACAGTGGCCAGTGAAGCCTAACACTACATCAAAAAATCTGCAGGATTATGGTCTGGCATATAAATTTAACTGCAATAGTCAGCAAAATAACATGAATGAAAAGCAATTTGATTGTGTTCCAGAAGACAAAAGTCAGGTAAATGTATGGAGACACAATAGGAAGATACAATGAAGAAAACTTTAAAAAAAAAAAGAAAGAAAATTGAGGACAGATGAGGTTTCTATGAGTCCTGGCTGCCTTAACAAACCCTTGAGTTTCTGAAAATGTAGAACTGAGATTTTCATATTCTAGCGACCTCCAGTCCTCAGCATGATCATATAGACTGGGAGGGGGTTATGTGCAGAGTCTGAACAAATACTTTAAGTATTGTATATATAATAATACATGAATATCTACGTGCTTTTAAAAGTCTTCAAGTGCAAATCTCTAACTCGAGTTTTCATCTTCCTCTGAAAGGATATTTCATCATTTCAGTTCAAACTTAAAGAAAGAAGGAATTCTTTGCGAATCATATCTGCAGTCATTGAAAGTATGAAGCACTGGAGCCAATATGCTTACAAAACTGCACTATTATTTGAAGTTTTAGGTAAGCAGGGAGTGCTTCTAATGGAAGGTGACAGCGTGTTTCACTTGGAATTTTAACTGACATTATTTGAGAAATGAACGTGGTAAAAGACAATAGAAATGACTAAATACATTAAATGAAGATGAATAAAAGATGCAATGTAATGACATCTCAGAAAACTGTTAATGTGCCAGGGCTAAGATATTTGTAATGTTTAATGCTGATTGGCACATAAGGATCAATATAACTTAGAGAATTGCATTTCATTCTGGTTAATAAGGGAATAACCCATTTACCATGACAGTTATGAAAATGACGTGTTGGCACTCCAGTTAGGCAGGTTTCATATACAGTTTTTCTATTAGAAGAGTATGTGAAGCCTATAATATACTGGAACTTTGAGGGCTGTCACACAAATTGTGACAGTAAACTGATGCTGATTGATACACCTTTGTGCTTTTGTGTAGGAAATGTTGTCATGATATCTTGATATCATATTTAGTACTGCTCTGATCTTTGCATCATGGTTTGGTTTTGTTATGTGTTGTAGGCACACTTGATTCTGCAGTCACATCTGGAGCATATGGAGCCAAGAATTTTCTTTTGAGAGATGGAAAGGAGAGCCTGCCTTGCGTTTTTTATGAAATTGTAAGTATTCCCATATCTGCACATGACAAAGACACCATTGCACACAATGCCTTTTAGGAAGTTAATAATACGTCGTTCTGATAAAACAGAAAATTCTTTTGTAAAAGGAAGGCTGGGTGCTTATACCTTACTGTTCCCAAACTGGTGTAGAGCAATAATGCAGCCACTATTTAGGCATCCTCAGACTTCAGTTTCATCAAAAATGTTGAAGATGCAGGTGGGGCTTTCAGTTCAGCTCCTAAGTAGTTGATAATAGCAAAAAAGATTATGTAAATTCCTTCTGCATTTGATACAGTTTTCAGAAATCCAGTAGTAACTAGTAATGAGACATTTGGAAAACTTTCATGTTAGAAAGGTGATAGAATTTTTTTTATTACGCTTTTGTTGAAGGATCGTGAGCTTCCAAGACTAATTAGAGGTCGTGTGCACAGATGCATGGGAAACTATGATGCAAAAAGGAATATTTTCAAGTGTGTCTCTGTAAGACCAGCAACTATTCCAGAACAAAACACTTTCCAAGAATTTGTTAAAGTTGCAGATGTTGAGATGACGGCATATGTAAAAACAATGAATGAAATTTAAATGTAAAGGTTGTTGTATAAAATTCATTTTCCCAAACTAATGCTGAAAATGTGATTAAGTAATTGAAAATATTACTCTGTTATCCAACAAATGTTAAGGACAACATTTTGTTTCCACTATCACTTTTGTAGTTTATTTTCTCTGGTTATCTGTGCACTAACAGGTTTTGTTATATAGTTCATTAGATTTTACTGGAGAAATACTGAATTAAAATGTTGAAGTTGTTTATATATATATAACTTATTCATATGAACTGTTCCTGCTTAACTGGAGTGAGCCAAATTCTGTTTTTCTGGAAAGGAATAGACTGTTTAATGAATTTTATTTAAAAACAAACAAACAAAAAAACCATCAATGGATCTTTTCCACTCTGAAAACTGCAGGGAGTACCCCATTCATATCTCTTTTGTCTGTTATCCCAAGTGTATGCATCTTTAACAGCAGACCAGGTTGATTAGTGGCCTACTATCTCTCCCAGTCACTGAAGAAAAGACCTGATAGTAAAACTGTCTTTCTTTGAGGCATGAGAAGGAGAAATGAGCAGAGTCACAGGTGGCGAATGAGAATGGTATCTCCTTTTTAGAGATGCCTGCAGGAATTCTCAGAAATGTTTTGAGCGTTTCTTAGGGGATCAAACACATGCTTCTCTGGGAACTCTTATCTTCTCAAGTAAATTATATACAGACTGTATGTACTACTTTCTATACATACTATTTTCCCTTCTTGGTGTGGTATGGGGTTTTTTTTGTTTGTTTGCATAAAAACAAGCAATCAGTCTAGACCTTCACAAACAATTTGCTGAGATTGAAATTTTATATTTCTAAGTTCTGTAATACTTGGCCACACAGACTTGACTCTGACAGTAGTTCAAGTGTCTTAGAAAAAGGATATCATCAATACTAATTCAGATGGTCATTGCTTCTTATCTACAATTATTAGAAATCCCTTCAATACCTGTTTCAAAATGTTGACTGTGGTGAGTGGTTTAGTCAAAGTTTTGTAGCTAACAAACATCAACAAAGCTCTTTGTCTCTGTGTAATTTCATTAAAATTGCTCTTTGGTAAAAAGTAAGGTAGTGCATCCTGCTTCAGTTCCAGTTTCCTCCGAATAATAACAACATGTGTAAAAGCTCTTCTAAAAACGAACATAACAGACATTGCAGACAGATTTCACAGGATACAACTGTATATATTAGGTATCCGTGTGGTTCCCATTGACACACTATCTAATTATACTTTTCTTTAAAAACGATGAATCATTATAACACTTGTTTAAATGAACTTGTTTTACCCTGAAGCTGTAGGGAATGTTGTTCAAGGACACATAGGAAATTGGAAAGAAATAATTACTTGAACAGAGAGCTTCCTTGACTTTGCCATAGGAACATCTTGTGAGGGATGGTCCACATACATGTTTGTGTCTTTGCCTTCAAATATTGACTTTCACAGATTATTCCTGTTGTTTCTATTTCCTTTTCCCCTTGTTTCAACACTTTGTACCAAATCTGTTGAGATTTGTTTTCTTGTTTTTGTTTTTTTAACAAAAAAGAGACATTAAGAAAAGAGCGAACAGTGATTTTTTTCATTTTTTTTATTATACAGTGTTGGCAATTGGAAATTTCACATTTAAAATAATTGAAATAGTGTATCCAACAGTCAAATACAGAAAACGGTTAATATTCTAAAAAGGAGCCAGCTAGTCAATGCAGAAACACATTAATGGAAAATACAGCTTTTAGTTACACTTAAAAAATTATATATTTAGAATAAAACTTGAACCTGATCCCATAAATTGTTTGACTTTTAACAAGAAAATGCTTTACACAGTTCAACTCGCAGACAGTCTTCATTTTAAAAAGTGATCTGTCAGTGTTAGCATATGTATTGTTAGCAACACCCTACTAAATCCCTCAGTTGAGGAGCTAAAGCATATGCTTTACTAACTGGGGTAAGAATCCCTTGCCTTATCTCTATCTTCTGTGCTAAGCTGGTTCTGAGCATGGATGTTTAAAGGAAAGTTTTGCCTATCCAGTGGTAGGGGTCATATACATACACTTGATTTCCTTAACGCATGGTAAAATATTAACAAAATTTCCAAATGAAGGCATTAGTTTAATTCACAGAAGGAAACAGAGCTTGACAGTGCTCACAACAAAAGAGGCTGAGTTTAAAGAAGTAAAAGATTTGGTACAGCAGTGTTGTAAATTGTAGAACTCCATTAAAACAGTAAGTTAAAATTACAAAGGAAGTTTGAACTGTGGGACCAGAACTGCAAGCGTGTGTGTGTGATCAATGTCACAGAGGTGCTTTAGTCCTAGTGATTTGGGTTGAATGACGGTTCCAGTCCGGCACATGTGAAAGTTAATAAGCAATGACAGGAATCGATTGTTTGTGTCTAGTAGGTATGTCATGGATGTTAAGAAAAATTCAAAATAATTTTACTTTCAGTGTTTAGATCCTTGCAATTTTTTTTCACACTAACAAATCACTTTTCTAGTGGAACATTAAGTGACAGTCTTAAACATTACACAAAACAGAAAAAACCTTACAGAATACAGTTTATACACATTACACGTCTCAGTTGTTGATTCTTTTTAACCATATTGATCCTGTCTTGTCTAATGGTTCTAGAGTAAAGGCACAGGTTGGTTAGGAAAGAAAAGCCTGCATCTCTGTCTCTCTCTACTTTGTGGTGATGATTTTCTTTTTACTTGTTGATTGTTATTCCTCACTTTTCTGACTTTTATACAAAAATTGTCAGTTTCAACTATTTGTTTAAAAGATGTTACTGAAAAGCATGTCACTATACAGAAATGATGGAAATCAATTCTGCTTATTTTTGACATTCCTTCAATCTACTTTGTTAAATATTCAGAAGATGTCATCCCTTTGTCACTGAGAGCAAAAACACAATGCTCTCTTCTGCTCTAGTTCTCAACGTACGTAATTCTACTATGAAATCTGTATTTCCAAAGATTAGCGATGAAACTTAGTTCGTGAGCAGAATTTGCTTTTGGAGTGCATGAAAATGTAACAACAGACCATTATTTTGGAAAACAATGCAACATTCCATTGAAGTTCAGAAGCGTGAGGAATGTAAACCAGACTGCGGAAGTCTTTGACGTATTAAAATTACACAGTGATTGTTCTATCTGTTTGCATTTTCTTATACATCCTCAACATGTCTCTGTCTGTTCCTTCATGTATGCTTTCCATAAAAAAAAACAGCATGAAAACAACACTAACTTCTGGAATTAGTTGGGCTCAGATAAGTGAAGAATAAGAAACTTGATCGCTTAGGTTGTGCCAAAATGCAAAACTGAGAAGTACAGCTCTGAATTAAATATAATCTATGTGCTTGTTAATAAATAATAGAAAATAAAATATAAGATTAGAATTCAAATTATTTTAAATGAAACACATAACAGTGGGGGGAGATTAGAACCCAATGTTTCCCTTCCTTAAGGAATCAAGTGCACTTATTTCAGTCTTTGATAGTAATGAACACAATGCTACTGAGGAGATTAGATAAATTTCACACACGAGCCCATGAACTATGGCCATGTGCTAGTTCTGACATGGAATCGGATTCCTCTTATTAGTAGTATTCAGTAACATTTCATGTGTATATGTATTACAATAGCAGGATCTTAATAGGAGTGGATATATTAGAATCTGGTTAATTCCGGTTTGT
This sequence comes from Aquila spilogaster, assembly GCA_024606505.1. Lineage (NCBI taxonomy): Eukaryota > Metazoa > Chordata > Aves > Accipitriformes > Accipitridae > Aquila > Aquila spilogaster. Next base: position 50,454 of record JANHGO010007468.1, on the reverse strand, counting down.
ATTGCCATTACATGTAAGGGCCATAGGGCACACACCTTTTGTAAACAGAGATTGTTCTTTACTGCCTTAAAGAGCAGCAACAAAAAACCTACAGTTGTCATAGTTCAAATCATTTTGCAAAATTCCACTTAAAATGAGAATTGAAGAAACATGGGGAAAAAAAGGTATTTTCTGTTCTTAACCTGTTACGCCTTCATGAGCCTTTGGAAGAAGTTACATCTCTCTCTCTCTCTCTCTCTCTCTCTCTCTCTCTGTTATCTTCATGAACATGACTGTAAATCTTGAGGATTAGATCAGTATTAAAAAGTGTCCTGACAACTGACGATATGGAGGTACTGCTAATACATATAGATTAAAAAGAAGATTTTTCTGGTATACAATTCCTTTAGTTATCAGGCTTAATTGTAGGCCATGGCTACTAGTAGGCTTTTTTTTTTTTAATTAACCAAAATAATTATAACAAAATATTGTTATTGGTTTTAAAATTATTGGGTTCATAAAAGTTTTCACATTTAATAATATATAAAAAGTGAATTGAAGCTTTTAAAAGTCTTAAGGTTTTGAGACACAAAAGAAACAGTCTGGGAGGTAGACAGATGTTTTGAGGATAAACAGATATTTATTTTTGTCTAAGGCATTACGCCGCTATGTGTTCGGAGCAGTGAAAAGGCTGCTGATTAATCTGAGTTTAATTCCAGAGCGTTCGCTACTCGTGTGTACGGAAGACTATCAATGCACTTTTGGTCTTTGTGAATCTGACCTTCTCTCCCCATCTCCTTTTTTTTTTTTTCTTTTTTCTTTTTCTCTTTAGCAATACAGCTAAATGGAAGTGCTATAATAACTGCTGCCCATTGCCTGTAGACAGGAATGTTCTGTTCTCACACAGTAATAAAATACTATAAAATAGTAGGTATTGGAGTCGGAGATATGTGCTCTTTTGGTGCATATTTTGCAAAGAATGGTAAAAAGACAGACAACATGACTCCCACAATTGCCAGCATATACCCCCATCCAATCTGGCAGTCTCCTGCATAGTAGATGTCTGAATTCTCACAGAATCTCTTCACAGTAGCAGAGTTGAAACCAAAAGGGTAAACCAAAAGCCCAGAAGCCATTATGAACACTGGAGAGGAGAAAAGAAACCACTGTTATTACTGAGCTTTTAATTGCTTTGAAAGAATTCTTTGTTTTAGAAAGGAAAATGTGTAACATTAAAGCAGTGGAAAAAAAGTTACAGCTTAAAAATACTCCTGATTGTCAGAACATTTTTCTTATCATAATTATCCCTGGTGAACGGTGGTGTCATAACGTGGCAGCAAGTTAGCAGTGGGATATTTTTGCATGAGAACTGTTGCTCATTACATAATGTCTGGAATGTTGTAGTGCACATCATATAGCCATTCAAAAAGTGAGATGGTTTAGATATAATGGAATCCAGAGCAGAGTTCCTAAACTTGCAGACTGCAAAGCTGCTTCATTTTTTTCTCAGTAGCATTTTTTTGGACATGAGACAAACAATGACTTTATTCTGCCAAGTAACAGCATTCACTTAAAGAGATTAAATGTAGTTTTGCAGATTCTGCAGACAACATTCTGATAATGTAACACTTTGTCGTTATTCTCAGTATTGCAAATTCAATATACAACATAATATAATGCAATATAATCTGTCTTCTTATTTGGCTTTTGATTTTTTTTTAAAGTTAAGACTGAAGGTTGCCTTATTATCTTGTTTCGACAGCTCAGGGGATAAAAACATGGAATAAAGATATGCTGTAGGAATCTGAAGTTTCAGGGTAAAGGCACAGAGTTAGAGGAAATCTCCACTCCTTCAAGCCAAATACACCAGCAGATTAATCCAGTGTATAATGAGGAAATATGTCTAAAATACAATGAAAGCTTAAGCTGCCTCTTGATGTCTGAAAGCCAGACTTGCCTCCTGCAATTACTCTGTCTGGATAATCTGTTAGCTTTTAAAAGAACTTCACAGATTTTAGTCTTTAATGAATATGTGTTATGTTTAAATGTAAATCATACAATTAATGAAGAGCAGAACTATTTTTCCTGCTTTGAAAATAAGACTGCCCAAGGTATAGGTGGTGGCTATGATACAGGTACACTAAAATACACCAGATACAGTGCTCAGAGCCTGTTTTTGTCCACCTTGGAAGTCAGGAGGGGCTGAGATAGGCTGGTATGAAGGCTCTTGTTGGAAAGAGCACGAAGAAATCTTTTTTTTTTTATTTTATGGGGTTTTGTTTTGTGGTTTTTTTTTTTTTTTTTTTTTTGCTACTGATTGAGTGCTGTATTTATAATCTATAGCCTATTTTTAAAAGGCTTTATTTTGTGCATCAGAAAGGGATTATGAGGCAGTCCTTATTCCCACACTTATTCAAATTCAGGGTGAATTCAAGAATAATGGTAATGACTGAGTTCATAGTTAATCCCTTGTTAAAAAAAATAAAAACAAAAAACACAAGAAATAATAAGACCGAGAAAATAGAAATTCAAAGGAGAGAAACTGGAACAGAAGCAAACTTGCATGTCTCTTTCCCTCCAGGGTAACTCAGGGAAGGGTACAAAGAGAAACTGTCTGCCGATAAGTGGAGTTCTCTGAGAGCAAGGTGTTCACCTGCGCTTCTTCCCATCACCGCTCTCTTTCCCTTTAAGCCTTTGTGAACGGTAAGTTTACAGAGGTTCACAAGGAAAGAACGCTGTGGCCTTCCCCTTTTCAGACTTAAGGTGTAGAAAGCTGACGATTCTACATGCAGGGTCCTCCCTAGCACACACAGCGCCTTGAGGACGCGAGGCAGCACAAGATGCAGAGCACTGCGCAATTCTCAGCAGCTGTGCTTCTCTGCATACAGAAACTGAAGCTAAATGCAAAAAAATGTATTGTATTATCCAGGTCTGCCTTAACTGCACACACATTAGGCTAAACTAGACGTGCAGGAACATTGTATCTAGCAAAGATTACTGAGCTTTCCCAAAAGAAGAAAAGAACTAAGGGCTAGCACGCTTCCTTTGCTCAGTAGCACAACCTGAAAGTTGTGTGACTCTTGCACACCCAGGAAGATTCCGAGAGCACCACTTCCATGGAGAGAAAAGGAAAAAGTGACTTTGCAGAACAAACAGAAAAGGAAAACTTTTCCTACTGGTATTGTAAAGTTTGAGCGTTAAATCTCTGGGCAGAGCTACAGACACAGTACGGTCAGTCCACAGACCGATGCAGTCTGTATCTAAAAATAAAATCTCAGTTCATTCATCTTTTCAAATTCAAAATAGCCCTCACATCTCATTCAGCTACAAGTCATTATGCACAATACTAAGCAATCTTTTTATCATAAAATCCCTTTAAACTTCGCTGTTAAACTTAGCTGTTTTTCTGACAGTACCTCAACCCCTTGCTCTGCTTCTTACTTCTGTCCATATATATGTTTTCTTTTTGGTTGGGTTACACAGAATAATAATTCTGTGTAATAATGTAATATAATAGTAATATAATAATAATTTGAAGGTTGTGCTTCACAGTGATGCCAGTGTTTTGATTACCACTTGATGCTGATGTTTGATAGTCTGATTTAATGGAAGAAGCTTTTCTTTTTTTTTTTTTTTTGAATGCCAGAAATAATCTGTCACAGTTGAATGTAATGTGTTCACATATCAAACGGGCTAAAAAGTTACCCATGGTTTCATATCCTCAGGCATGTCACAGAATGACCTCATTATTCTCATTTAGGTGCCCTCTTTCGTACAAAGGCTCCAGATATTGAATAGCCTGTTATTATCAGCAGAAGCCAAGCTTTCAGACGTGGTGCTAATGACTGCTTAATAGTGCTGTCCATCAGCAGTGCAGTTAGCTGGGATAACACACAAAGAAACAGTGGGGCTCCATTTAGGCTACTCATAGAGCACTTATACCTCTGCACGATTTTCCAGCAACAAACATATCTTTAAAAGGTGTCAGAATACAGCGGTGAGTTTGTATTACCATTGTGTGTAGTGTAATCTCACTGTCATAAAAGATGATGAGAAAGCAAGACAACATACTGGGGCCTTTTCTATAGTAAGAAGCATATGGAGTTTAGAGTGGCCTTGCTGGTAAAATGGAGAGCTGGATTGCTTTTTTTTTTAACATGGCTTGACTGATCATTTGGTTTCTCAGACTGTTGACACTCATCTCCCATAACCTACTGGGTCTTGCTAAAAACATGCACTTTTTTTGTTGTTTTAGTATCTGATATATGGTATTTGTTATTGCTAGGACATCATCAGCCGAGTTCTCACCAGTTAAGTCACAGCCACCACTGAATGCAAGGCAGTTTATAGTCAAGTCCACGTGCATCAATTCAGCTGTAAGTCACTTCTAATATCTACTTTCTAATCTTCTGCCCTGACGGAGAGTTACAGTCTCACTCTCTTCTCTCGTCTTTACTTCACTGATGTCCTAGTCAGATGGCAACTGGCAGTTCTCCTCTGACAGGTTTGCCAGCCAATGCAGTACCCCTGGGCTGTGCTCTTGCTCCCCTGTAGACCCAAAGTTCAATACAGTGTTGTTTCTGTCCTTTTTAAAAAAGTAGATACCTGACTTTGTCAATTTCTAAGTAAGTAACTTGAATTAGCAGGAAGGAGTTACTATTAGAAAGGAAGGTCTCTCTATTTGTGGAAAACAGAGCATTTATTATAAAAAGTTGTAAATTGGTGGTGGTAATAACACCGAACATGTCACTGTTACTCAGGGAAAAGCAGCATTTGCTATTTAAAATTTAATTACTTACAACTTTTTGTCATTGCTCAGGTTTATTTATTTCATTAAGCTCTTGAAATACTGTTCAAGTATTTAAGCAAATCGCAATGCATTTTCCTGTTCATTTTAAACTAAATCGAAGTAATGCAGTTCTCCCAAGTATGTGCAGAGGGCACCAATGTACAATCATCTCAAATATCAAGCACAGAAAATGGCTATTTCCATTTCCACTTCTTTCCCCAGTACAGCTGAGTTTTCAATGTAGGAAACGAGTAATTGAACCATTTTCTGTATTGGGAGGCAGGAGTGTGAAAACTTGGTTAAACCGATGTGTATCCTACCATACTTACGTTTAAACTCTGAAAATAGCTTGGGATCAAAATCTAGAGATGATCTACAAATATTACAGAGATCAAAACGAGCCATGGAGGGGAGACTGTTTTATTTTATTGTATTTGTTAATGTGCTTAAATGATGTGTAATGGTAGTAATGGTTACCAGTAGTAAAATATGCTGTGCATGAATTATCTTGCTGAAATTACCTGCTGTAAGAAGATTATTTGGTCTTAGAAATTTAAATTGCTTATTTTAGGAGTGCATTATATTCCTGACACTTATGACTATGATGGATTAATTGCAAGAGTGTAGGACATCGCAGGCAATCATGAGAATTAAGGCTGAATTGTAGGCCAGCAAGAGTGTTCTTCCAGTCCTATTACAGATTACTGTACAGTCTTATCTATTCTTGAAACATTTTTATTGACAAAGTTTAATCTACCAAGGCAGTTTCTCACTCATCTCATCAAGAAGTTTCCCCTCAGATATAATCCATTTTCTCTCTCCTTAAAGCTGGCAGTTCTTATGCACACTCAATTGACTTTGAATAACATTTCCTTGAACTTATACAATGTTCTCTAATCATTTTATTAGCTCCTCTTAAGCTTTTCTTTATGTTTATTTGATTTTACTAATATGATTTTAAATGAGAAAGCAGATGCTGATCCAAAGCCACAGACACCCTAAACACAGGGCCAGAAATACAGCTAATATCTGAGCAGCACTGAGAAAATCTTGAAACCAGAAAGGCTGCCAGAAATCTTCAAAAACGTCATCTCTTTTCCTACTGCATTGGCTAGACTACACTTAATAATTTCCAGCACTCTTCCTAAGCAAGTATTTTTGTAGCATGCCTGAAGGGTCACTGCATATAGGATATTTTGCAAGTACCCCTGTACAAAAAGAAGATACATATAAGTCTCTTCCAACAACTGGAAGCCTAAAGACAATGCTAAATAAGACCCAAGGTCACAGCTATTGTTCTCTGTGATAATAGCTACGCCTAAGTGTACGAACAGAAACAAGGCAAGGAGGAGTACATCTGATTAAAAAAAAAACTGAAATACATCTAAAATCAGCAGGCACAATTTTAAATGTCATTTAAGTATAAATAACATGGTGAGGGAAGTGATATGTCAAAAATAAAACTGAAACAGACAAAATCCTACTGTTATGGAAATGAATCGTTTTGGGGAGTGAGACAAACAGGGACCATCATTACATACTCTTCTCCTTTATGGAACTAGCAGGTGCAGGTGAGGTACCCATGATTCAAACTCCTGAAAGCAGCCCTAGCAATTATTCCTTCCAAAGAAAGCAAAATGGAGAGCTGGGAAAAGGGATAATAGCATTCATATACGTGGTATGAAAATCAAGCTGTTTTTCCCTGAACACAGCACTGGAAGTGGTAATAAGGATACAACCACTTTAACATATTGCAGTTTAGCTCTTCTCCTTTTTAAAAAATTATTCTATTGGCTTCATTTCAGTCAAACATGTTGTGAAGAGCATGCATCAGTCCCGGGCTGTTGCCAAATATGCAGAAGATTATATCAGTTCCTTTTCTGGTTTTTCTAAATGGTACAACTCACAAGTTAGCACTCAGCAGCTATAAAATGAATGTGGGTATAAAGAAAGCTATGTAGCTTGTCAAAACCCTGTCTTAGCTAACAAAGGAGATGTACTAGTTTGTACAATGTCTCAGACTGTTTAATTAAATGCTAAGTGTGTGACTACAACTCACCACATATAGTACTGCATTAGATACAGTAACTTGGGTTTCTAAATATGTATATATACATAAAACTATTGGGAGATACGTATGTGCAAAAAGCTGGACAATGTTACTACAGTTTATCTGGATTTAGCTGAGGTGAAATAGGAAGGAAGAGGTTATTTTAAATAACACTGAAAGGAGTGCCCACATACCTTTTTGCACACATCTCGTTAGTATTGCTTAAATACCCCGCTCCTATTCTGTTGGCACAGCTTCCTCATTCAGACAGGCCCTTAGTGCACAAATAGCCTGTTCCAGAAATGCCTAGCAATTGTGCAGATAGCTAAATCTACCCCACATTTTAACTGAAGAAAGTGGAATCTAACTACCGAGACTTCAGAAAAGAAATTCTCTGAAGGCTGCACAAGGGTAATTGGGCTTGGTAATTACTGCATTAGCTACAAGTTTATTGAGGGCCACAAAAGGAAATGCCATCCTGGTGACCTTTGAGGTTGCATTTCACAGCATGTTTTCTACATGAGAACAAATGATGATACTTCACTATTTCTGCCAAGCGAGTAGTAGCTATGGGGAAGATTTATAGTTGTAATCTGGTAATCTATGGGCTTAATCATGCAGTTATAGAGTTGCGTGTCATTTACTCAGAAAGGCTGAAATGATCTGGCACTGTGTGGACTATGGTGAAGGAGTGCATTTTGTCACCTGCAAGGTTAGAAGATATACAGCCTATTTAGCAGACTGTAAAAGGGGGAGACGAGCAAATGTTTCTCAGGATAGCAGACTGGTAAACAAAATTTTAAAAGACTCAGGGACTGAAGAAATGGGGACTGTCAGATGCACTCTAATTTGGAAGCCATTACAATCTTCCCACTTTTCTATTGCTTCAATAATTATATGTATTTTCTATTTAATTTATTGGAAATCATGTAAGTCATGCTCACTCCATCTCTTTCAGAACACCAAACAGAGAATCAGAGTAGTGTTGGATCCTTTAGATGACAGCAGCACATTCAGAATGTATTGTACTTGCAATGTGCCTGTATTCCCTTCTCTCTGTTACATTTTATTCAACAATTAAGAAGTGCTAATAAAAATGCATATTTCAATTGCTCTATTTTAGGTAAACATAATATGGTACACATTTTCTAAGCAATGCACATTGGTTAGCTGCTCGGCTCCTTTTCTACTAATAGAAATAAGGGTGGCAAATGCCTTGCTTCTTTTCTTAATTAACCTCTTCCTGCCAGAACTAGTATGCTCTTTCCCACAGACAGGGAATGAAATTGATAACTGAAAATTTAATTAATGTTTCCTGTTGTGATCCTTTGGCTAGGAACAAATGCAGCTTCAATTCACCATGCAATATGTTCCCTAGCAAGAGCAGTATTAGCCTGAGTCTTAGCAGTGAGGGAGCTGACAAGTCTCTTTGCAGCATATTGTCTCTCCTGAGGAGCCAGCCCACTTGGAAAGGGGAGATTCTGCCCAGCCTACAGCAGGTCTTTGCTCTTGCTCTGGCTGTCAATTCCAAGCTCTTAAATAGCTATTTAGAGCAGGGGGTGAGGTCCAAAGACAGGCAGTGATGTGTAGATCACCTGAAATGTCATGGTTTGACATGACACATGCTCCCTTCTCTTCCCAACCTGCTCACCTCACAGGTCTGTTTTAAATCATGTTTTTCACCCCTTCCAGGACTCACAGATGCTCATGAAAACAGATTTCTAATGAAGCTGCTAGCCGTTAAATGCTAGCCTTACATCAGAGGTGACCTTATTGTAAAGGCGTTTTACAGTGAATTTATTTTAACTTTGCACATTCTGCATGTTGTCTCCCACATCGCTGAGACAGGCGGTGCGGAGCTGAGTCAGTGGCTGCGGGGGCCCTATGCCTGAGAGCAATGCCCATGCCTCATGTCATTACAGTCGCACTTTGCATCCCAACAGTCTTCAAGCCTCAGGGATATTGCATTCATTACCTCTTTTAGAGACAGGTATTTTACATAAATGGCTGAAAGGTGATTAGAATCCCTGACAGAACAGCATTTTATCTGGGATGCAACCGTGAAAAAATACATGCTTAAAACAAAAAAGGCATCCTACATGCTTCTTCTAATTGATTTAAGCAAGAATGACCAGCTTCCGTTTCCCCAGGACACAAGAATTACCAGGAAGACACAAATTACATGTTTTCATATCTCCTAATAAAAACTCTTTGACAGGGTGTTGAAACCAGAGTTCCCTATTTCTCAGACACTCTAGTCCTGTGAATGTCATCCCTCAGCAGATACACACGTACTGCCACCTGATCATAAAGAACTGTTCTGTCCCTCTTTTCTTCCTACTGATTCCAACGCACCATGAGTCAGCAACACCACAAGTAATGCTGGGAATAACTGTCTTCTCCAGAGCTCCCCTCTTTTTACAGCCCAGGTGTCACACGGCTGTAGCCATATGGTTGGATATGTCCTACTGAAGTTGGTTATAGCTGCACCTCCAACTTTGAACACTACCTGTGTGCTTGGAAGGCTTTTAATACTGCAAACTGGAAAAGTGCCGCTTGTACCCAAGCAGCGGTTTTTCTGACCTTTAAAAATGTTGTAAAAATAATCAGCCGTGGCTTAACCCTAGGTACTCTGTAGGTAGGGAATGAGAATGCAACTGCTAATTCACTGAAAGCTGCCTGCTCATCCCAGTCTGCTCCTCAGACAAGCCTGGCAGCGTGCTGCACTCTGACCTACCCTCCCTTCAGTCAGTGGACTTTTAGGTTAGAAAATTAATGGAAAAATCCACAGTAGTGATAGAAATGCTGAAAGTGACTGGCTAAATAAAGCTGATTTGGGATATCTGATCATCTTTATGAGGTAGGCTCTGTTTCACAATTCCCCATCTTCAGTTATAACAAAAGGACCCATGCTTCCTCCTTCATTAATGTGTTTGAAGGATTTAATGAGTTACTTCATCGGGTTAATAAATCCCTTCAATAACTTCATTACACTTTGATACAATTATTCAAGTGGTACAGCTAACAAATGATCATCATTTACATTTCTTGACAGAATAACTTAGTTAATGCATTTCAACTATGAAATGCAAAATCCATAAATAAATTAGGGGGACAATGGAATGTCTTTGTGGGGGAAGGTTTTTTCTATCTCCACTTAAGATAGCATTGAAAATTCTCTCTCTGGCTCCTGGCAGCACTCTGCATCCCAGTGAGTGCTTAGGAAGGAGGTGAGCTGCTACAGAACTTGAACCACTGCCTACAGGTGGATCTCTTAAAATCAGAGGGGACATCACCCGTATTTATTTATTTCCAACACTTTATCGTGTTTAAAATCCAGCTTCATAAAGGCTGTTCCATTTCTTAAGGTTAAGATCTTTAGACAACGTTTATAAGGTGCAGTGACACCATCAGAAAATAACATCATATTCTGGAAATTATTTGAAAACTAAATTAAATTGGTTGCCATGCCATTTGTTTTTCCTGTGACATCACAGTAAATGATGGCATCAAGAGAATAACGTAAGGGGCAAGGATGTTTTCAGAATCTTGGACCTCTGAATGGCCGGCAGTATTGCAGCTTCCTATTACCAGAGTAATAATATTTATGGTGGGTAGACTGCAAGAATGGAACCATCCCATTTATTTACTTATACTTGATAGCCACCTCTGGCAAGAACAAATTTCCCATTAATCACCATCTTATCTCTGTTAGAAACAGTTACTCTCAAGGACATCTGTATTATTACCTTTGTTTTATTAATACAGGGAATAGCGCTGCCATGGATCTTCTGACACTGAAATGTATTTGTTTTCTAGACTTTGTTTTTTAAAGAGAGATGAAATTCTTAAATAAAACAAGCATTGATCCTTCTTAACAAACAAACTACTTAAGACCCTGATCACAGAGAGGGACATGTGCATTGGAAATCTGTCTGAATACATTTATATGTAAAGAAGCTGCAAATCAGTCTCTTTTTCTTCTTTTTTATCTGCTGCAACTCCAGGTATGAATTCTGAGTTTCTCTGGAGAGAGCAGATGACCCTGTTAACATGTGAGAGTGCCAGAGATGCAGTACCCTCCAGGCCAGGAGGTCAGGGAAGTGAAGTCAGTTTTTAAGCTCGACCTTTAGCTTGTAATAAAGAAGTCTTATTTCTCATCCCTTACACACAGCCTTTAGTTAGCATTTATAAAATGGCCTATTATGTTGAGATCCAGGCTGATTTGTTTTCCTAATTTTCCAATAGCACTGCATCATGTATTTTTATCTTTAAAAAAAGAAATCGATATCAGCCCAGCAGGGAACAATATCTGACAGCCAAATTCTCTTTCATGTGAGAAAGATGTTAGTGGAAAGACTTCCATGAGATGAAATTTGTGGAAGTTTCTCTCAGTCAGCGGATTTGGTTCTGTTCATTTTCCTGAAACAGAAAATGATGGCAGATGAGCAGAGGTCTCAGGTCAGCTGGGAAGGAGCAGAGCTCTTCCTCTAGCAGCAGATGAACTTCTGTGCAATCTGCTTTGAAATAATGGAGCCGCGGTTTCCCATTTCCTTTCATTTTGGCTCCAAGTGCCCCACAGAGCTCAGGGTGGCTGGGCCACTCGAGCGCTGTGATTGCAGAGGAGCTGCAGGCAGCATTTAATGGCTGCTTTCCTGTGCAGCCCCCTCCCAGCTCTGTCTCAGTGAGCGATAACTGTTGGCAGCAGGAAACGGTGATGCTCACATACATTAGACACAGCAAAGCAAAGGCCCTGCTGCTCGCCAGCCCTCTGCCCCCTTTCTCTCCACCTGTCTCAGCCCAGGACATAGAAGACAGCCTTGCGCTGGCTGTCCCCATAAGAGCCTGCTGAAATGTGCCTGTCCACCCTGCAGACCTGAGTCCTTCCTATAGAAACCAGAGCTTGAAAATGGAGGGAGGGAAAGAAAGAACTGCTCCGTGCACCCTCTGTGGCACAACAGCTCCTCTTCAGAAGTGATCAGGTTCTTGACAGAGGGGCAATATATGCTGTTTTGCAAAAGCAAGTAGTGTATCTTGCAGAAGTAAAAGCTATCTTGCAGTACCAGAATTGGGCAGTTTCACTACTGCAAGATGGATCTATTACATTTGCTGTTTAATTATGTGCCCAGTACCATGCAGTGGTGAGATGCTTCCTTGGATGGGATGAGCCATCTAATTGTCAGCCAAACACGCAGACATGCCTCCTAAACCCAAGTGTTGCTCGCACAGCAATTACTCTGGAGTCTGTCGAATGCGATTCAACCAGTAATTTGCTTGCAAAGTGAAAGCTGTTCTTTCCAATATAGTAAAGGGCTCTGTCCTTTGTCCTGCCCTTGTGCCTGGGCTGGGCTCAAGCTATGCTTGTATTGCGAAGGATGCTGCCAACCTCAGCTGGCCTGTGTGAGATTTCAAGTGTGGACAGAGCTAGCTCAGCCAGGAGAACAGTGGGAGCCTGGCAAACCCTCCTGTGAATCTGTGCTGGAGTTTGGCAGGTTACAGTGTGTCAGTAGGGGTGGAAGAATGCTGCTGGGAGGATCGCCTGAGATGCAGCTGGGTTTTCCTGACTCTAGTTGGTGAGCAGATCTTGGCCTAGGGCAGCTGCTCCTGCTCAGCTCCTTGCCACCCTACTGAGAGCTGGGACCCCACTTTGCTGCAGGCACCTGCGGTGACACTGCCAGCCACCCTACACTGCAGGGAGAAATGCCCCAGGCAGGCACTTCCTTCAGGGATGACAAGAATAACTCCACTGCATCTCCATCTTCCTGCATGTAAATGTTTGAGTTAATAACATTTATGGGGAAGCACAGAAAAAATAACTACATCATTTGTCATCTCAGGATACCAAATTACACTGTAACTGAATGAGAAACAGAGAAATGTTTCTAATATAGTAAATTTTGCACAATTTACTTTGCATTTTCCATATGCTGCAGCAAGCACAGGACAGTATGGCTTCTTAATGATCATAATGTATGTGCAGAAAGAGCAGTTCCCTGAGGACTACTGATTAATCAGGGCAATACTCATCGGTTCTGCCAGGAGTGATGTGCATCAAGGAACGGCAGATGATGAATCCTAAGTGCATACAGCAGCCATCAGGGGCCAAAAGTTTCCATTCATTTAACTTTTTTCCTCTCAAAGAAGAGAAGTTTCAGCGCAGCACTAGGACATAACGGCACTTGTTCTCCATCCGAAATTCCTTTAGGGTTTTGTCTCAGTAAGGCATAAAGAGGCCCCACATTCATTTCAGAAAGTATAAATGCATGAGAGTCAGCTTCCAAAGTAAGAAATCACTCACTGCCGCTTGCTTAGAGACACTGTTCAGGGGATGACATAAGGTCCCCACTACAGAATCTGATTACAGTGTGAGGGACTTGGGAACAAGTTAGAAGATTTGAAGGATTTTTCATCAGATTTTTAGTACTCAGGAAACCCTCCATGCCCACTGACTGCAGCCCTTTCTACACTCTTTCACAGTCTTATTGATGTTGTGGTTTGGCACAGGTTTTGCCACCTAGAAGTTTGCTACCTGGTGTTTGCTGTTAAAGCCATGCTGCCTCTGTGCACCTCTCTGTATTTCTCATGTTCATTTGCAAATCAACTGCAGAAAGAACAAACTAAAAGCAGATGTGTCATGCTTTTCTCTGTACATTTGGAAGCTCAATCATGGAAATATCTTTGTCAGATAGATGAATTCCAGGTCACGGGGATAAATAGATGCAATGAAATACTTGTATGTAGAAGAAGCCCCTATGAAAATGTGATCCAATAACTCTTCAAGGAAATTGCCGTGTAAGAGATCCAACTTTGAGGCTTACCTCAGGCTTTTGCATAAGATGACAGTCAGTACTTTAAATTGGAGAAAATGGGATGGGATCTTTCAGCTTTTTTCCATTCGCTTTCTCAATTTCGTGGGATCAGCAGAAAGTGAAGGGAACCAAAGCTGAACAACAAAAAAAGAAAAGCTATGCTTGTGGCTTCAGCACCGCCTGAGCACACAGCAGGGATCCTTCGGTGCAGAGAGGAGTACGTGTTCCCCCTCCTGAGGGCATCTCAAAATTGCCAGAAAATGTGGATTTTTGAGTTGTTTTCAAAACAGTGTGAGAAAGTGGAAAAACAGAAATAAATGGGAAGGCTGAAACCTAAGTGGAAAACAGCAGTTATTTAGTTTGGCTACCGATTTATTAATGCGTTATAGCCGTGCACTCAGGAATAAAACCTCACTTGAAAATGTTTTTTAGCTCTAGCAGGGATTATTTACAGGAAATAAAAACCATTTAAGGGTTGGAATGAAACCCCGGCCATACCCAGCTGACAGAAGTGCTGCCACTGACCTCGTTTGGCCAGTTTTGCCCCCAGACATCTACAGAGAGAGCTACAATTCTCTCGCAATGTGACGAGCAGATTAACATTCAACAACAGCAGAGGCATTTTGGAAGCCGCAGAGGCGAAGTACTAACAGCTTATCTTCGCCTTCACAATCCTTTGTTTTTCTTCGGCTGGCCTACAAACTCTGCTCCGCAATTCTGCTTTTTAATGCAAGACAGACGCTGATCTGTGCTGCTTTTCAGCCTGTTTGCCTAACGTGGCCACTCCCACTTTGGCTTAAGCACCTTTCAAAATTATTATTTTCCCTCTATGTTCCCTGTAACATTTTTTCCCACTGAGGTATCTGTTTTTGCAGCAGCAACTTTAAGGCATTTCAGGCTCCTGAAGAACTACAGAATCATCACTGTGCCCATAGATACCATTTAGAACGTGCTTTTTAATCCTGTCTTTCAAAAACCCATAAGCATTTGCTGTACTTCAGCTATTTGCCATATGCTTTTGCAAGGAACATTTTGCACCTGTCACCATCATACAGGAAAAGCACCAGCTTTGCAGGAAAAAACATTAACTAATTTACACAAAGCCTTAGGTGGTCTATTAGCCCTGCATAAAAACAAGAACATATAATTACTGGATCTACAGACAGAAGTACATTTGATTGACTACAAAGAAGGAAAGAGTGGAGCAATTAACAACAAAACCCAAGAAAACTCCTTTGATTGGGAACCCAAGGCCTGGCTGAATGATGCTGATAGCGCAGTATCTCTCTCTGCTGTCCCAACAGATGTGTTCATGGAAAACATTTAACTCCATGCAAACGGTTAAATTGCTATCAACAACAGTGCTCTGCTACGTGCAGCTACCGAGGACTACTGTGGATTATGGAAAATACAAATCAATGACCATATTGCAACTGGTCAGACACAAGTGCACTGTTAAACTTACAATGGCAAAATCCATCCAAAAGAAAAGCATCGCCACTTTCTAGCTCCTCGACCAAGCAGTTAATTGCACATATTTTGCTGGTGCCTGCGGTAAGGCAGGGAGCTGGGGTGTTTCTGTCACAACTTCCACCCACGGTTTGATTTAAAGCCCCGTGTGAGCAATTGCATCTCAGTGCTTGTAATAAGAAAATGTCATAAAGGTACATGCTGCCTGGTCCAACATCTTTCGGCTCTGACAGTTCAAATTTACAGCTTTAATTCAGCGGTCTGGAAACCTGGTATTCTGTACACACTTAGTGAAGGGCTGCGGGAACGGTATTTTACAAAATGACTTACCTGCATTCAGTGACCCATGGAGGATCAAAGCCCTCAGCCCTCATGCCATGCACTGCAGACAAATTCATAGTCCAGATTGCCCAGTGCCAAATTACAAAGTTAACCTCCCACCTGGAGGCCCTGACTCAAATGCATTGCCTCCATACAACTGAAGAGCTGAACTTTCAGCATCTTGATTGAACAAGTCTCGACTGAGTTCTATCAGCCTCATACAACCCTCTCAGGCTTGATTTCTCAACCGTGTATACAACAAGCTCCATTTCAACACTGTTGTCTCCTGTTCTTACATTTCTACAACTTTCTTTCCTAACGAGTTATTTTGCTGAGTAGCTGATATACACAACTATCAGTAAATGCACCACCAGCCCCTGAATTGCCCTTGCTACTTTTTTTGGACAGCTTCACAGCAGGATGACTGAGCACACAAACCACTCCTTGCTCCTTTTTGCAAATGCAAATTTGAATCCCACATCTCTGGTGCTGCTGTGTTCCCAGGGGTGACATTTGGGGCTGTTACAAAAAGCAGGCACGCCAGCATTTCAGGTGTCCCCAATCATGCAGCTGTTTAATGAGGCCTGCTGTCATTACAGCAAAATGACTCACGGACTTTCTTAAAAAAGCCCTGTATTTATAGCATCATAGATTACATTAATGCCTTTTTACTGGGAGAGGCTTTGAAATACTGTGCAAACATTACAAGATGGTCCTGAAATAATGTGAATTTAAACAGAATCTAACAAGGGAAAGCACAAATACTGGATGGAAGAGAAAGTATTTGCTGAAATTTTCTGAAATCTTCAGCAAAGGAATACTGTTATGAAAATAAGCACTTCTGAGCTGGAGTTTTACAGGATATCTTCCACATGGGATTCAGGGTGAATGAATTCCTGATGGAGAGATCTATGTGCTACCTGTAAAGATCAGTTTGAATTTTTGCCTACAATCAGAACTGCCTACAAAACATCACAAAGCAATGTCATTATTCAGCCCTCATCTTCCTGCAGTGAATGATTACAGGTGGAATCTTAAGCGGAAATGTATTTATCTGCTGCTGGTGCCCTTCCCATCAAAACTCTAACAGCACCAAGGAAATGAAGTCGTAATGAGAGGTTCCATTTAGCCTCCAAATCTTTTTTTCTTAGGTATCCATATTTTAATGAAATTGATATGCTTTTTAATGTAGGAGACATTTTGATGATCTTAACTACAGTCTCTAATTACACGTTCTGTAATTAAACTTCTTGTCGAGGAATGAGAGCAAGCCTTATGCCTCCAGCTTAAGCCCTGATTGAACTCAAAGACAGGAAGAGATGGTGTCTAACAGCAGATCTCATCTGATAAAGCAGTCCTGGGAGCAAAAGGATGCCTGTACACCAGAGAGTCCATGCAGCTGCAGTGGGGCAGAGCTCAGGAGAGCTCCCACATTTGTACCAGTTCCAGCTCCTCTGCCATGGGCAGGGTTGCCAGCCACCCAGTCAGGCTGCCCAGCGCCCCATCCAACTCAGCCTTGAATACCTCCAGAGATGGGGCACCCACAGCCTCTCTGGGCAACCTGTGCCAGTGTCTCACCACCCTCTGAGTAAACAGTTTCTTCCTCACATCTAACCTGAACTCCCCTCTTCTAGATTAAAGCCATTCCTCCTTGTCCTATCACTATTAGACTGTGTAAAAAGTCGGTCTCCCTCCTGCTTGTAAGGTCCCTCCAAGTACTGAAAGGCTGCAACGAGGTCTCCCTCGAGCCTTCCCTTCTCCAAGCTCAGCTGTGAATGTCTTCATTCTCACACACCAGTGTATACTATTTCATCCCAGAAAAATACATTTTAAATAATCGTTTTAATTAATTTGTGGAGGGTCTGTCTCATAGATAGATCTATGCTACATTCAGCTTTGCTTTATCTGTAAAACATCCACTATTTTTCCATATGGATGATCTTGTTTCTGTCACTTTACCTGCAACGCAGCGCTATGTTCATTCCTCCTTATAAAATTTCTGAAGGAGAAGCAATTTGTAAGAATGACAGAAAAATGGCTTCTCATTTGTGTACCCCACAGCAATCCGACACAGAGAGAGGCTCTGGTGAGATTCACAAGCCCTAATTCTCACCGAGTTTCAAGCAGCCCAGATTAAAAAAAAATCACGTCAACCAATTCAATCATAAAGATTCTAATTCAGCACAGGTTAATTGAGAAGTCAGATTTCCTGCTATCACTTCTGGAGAGGAGGGAGATAAGCGAACACAATGACTCTTTATCAACAATATGGGGACTTCATTTAGGGAGAGAGCATTAGGTTACAGGCTAGAAGATTAGTAGCAATCAGACTGCTCTCAGAAAAGAAAATGCACTGGGTAATAAAGATAGAAGGCACGAAGCTAGATGCATAGAAATGAGGTCTGATGCCAAACATTACAGGTCAAATCTGAGCTATCTATCAAGTTGGCACTGATCATTGCCAATGCACAATTATTATTATTCATCTGTGATCAGATCATTTACCACCATCAAGTCAATGGCTCCTCCCACGTATTCCATTTGAGAATGACATTTAAATGAAAAAAAAAAAAGTCCATCTATTATCTCTTTGCGATCGGTAACCATTGTATTATAGCATGAAATGCATTTACTTTTTCCCAATCACCCATAAAAAGATATCCGCTGTTATTCTGTTTCTTAGCCATAACCCCATAAATCTGAATGCAGCATTGCATTTGAAGGTGGCAGGCTTATTTTTCCTTTTTCTTTGTGTGCCATGTGTTTTCCATACCAAAAAGTGCCTGTTTTGTTACAAGTGACAGAAGGAGAATTTAAAGGGATGCTGAAGGATCATAAAGGCTCCCTTCCACCCAATCCCAGGATGCATTCACCTTATTGTTCTGCTGACTAAAGAATTAGAAACTGTTAATATTGTCTCTGCTGGCAGGTCAGAAAAATACTTATTCTGTAGTCAATTAGATTACTCTGAAGGGGGAAATAACCCTGCAGAGCCTTGCAAAAGCTGGCTGTCTCACCAATCCATTTTCTAAACCCAGATGTTTTCAATCTGTTAAGTGTTAATCTCATGATATTTCTCTTTATGCCTATTGAAACAATTTTATCATGTACTGAGCTATTACAGAATTTGTACGATTACTGCAGTTATTACTCTTCACGAAGGAGACTTTTGAAGGAAACCCTTTCCATGAGTTTCTCAGTCATTTGTTCACATTAAGTATCGAGGCATGCTAGGACCTCTTGCCATTAGCATTCTGTTGGGCTCTGGACACTGTCCAACTTCAGCTACCCTTTTCAAGGGAACATATAGCGAAGTCAGAGGCAGTGTAATACTAGGTAAGTACAGATTAAACACTGGCATTCTTCCATGATGAGAGCCCGAATGAACTGAGATTTAGGCTTCAAAGAAGATGATTGAAGGGCCTGGTCCAGGGAAGACACCAAGCACTTGTTCCCTCTGCACAACAAAGAATTGTAGATGCTCACTGCCCTCCCTTGAGGGGTGAGCCAAGTGAAACAGTTAAACTACAAAGCAGTTATTACAACACTATATCTGATGACTAACTGAGGTTCTCGGGCAGACCAGAGAGAGTGGGCAGAGGTTGGGGTCAGAGGTACTGATCTGCAGAGTTCGTGACAAGTATGTAAAACAGGTTTGCAAATGGAAGTGCTGGAATGTACTCTTGAATTTACTCTGGCAAAAACTGAGCAACTATGAAATGTAGTTCACCATTTTTCCTGAAAATTGGAGAGATTTTTTTCCGTCTTACACACACTCATCTTATGTCTTATCTTGGCATGACTTTGGTCTCCCCTGATAAAGAACTGTCTTGAAATAAGACAGCTAAGCTGGAGGTTTTAAGCCAAGACCTCTTGTATGACAGGTGCTGATGGGCCCTGCTATCTGGGCTCACTGTGTGAAGAATAATGGCTTGTGAAAGGAAGGTTACAAATACGGTCATGGAACAGCTCCGGAAGCTTTGTGTTTCATGTCAAGGATCTTAGAGGTTATAGGAAGGCTGCAAAAATTTTCCTCTGGGGCTGATAACTGACAGACTTGTGTCATGATTCTAACCTGAGTTTGATTAATCGTGCTGGTCTACCATTGGCAGATGCTTCAAAAGTGCAAGTCGTGCATTCTTGTGAAAAAAAAAGAGATCAAATCCATAGGAATAAAAAAGCAGCTTACGATTTCTATATGTCCCGCTGGCATCTATCCAACCATCTGAGAGAGGGATTTTGCTCCCAGGTAGCTGCCCAACCTGCAAGTTTTGCACTGGGAGGTTTTCCTCCATTTCCTTAGAGGTGGAGCCTCTTCCAGTTTTGTGAACCTCCATTGGCACTCCAGATGTCCTCCTGAACCCTTAAGGAATGTCCCTTTGCATAGCAAGCAGGCGGTTGATTTTGTCTATGGGAACTGGCTAGTAGAGAACAAATGTGGCTGCAGGCAGCTCTGCTTACCCATGCAGGGTGAGGGGTTTATCGTGGGCATTAAGGATGCTTCTTTCATAAGTTTGGTGTGAGATGAGAGCGAGGGATCAGTTTAAAATTAAAACACAGATTTTTCAGCTTGTCTTTAATATTTATAGGGCTTCTTTTACTTCACAGACAGATCCTTAAAGAGAAGATGGAAAGCTGTTTGTCCTTATTTCTTGTGCCTTTAGTTCAGATTTTCATTGTTTATACCACTCTTAGCAAAATAACTGTTGTGGAAATGCAGTCATTTACAGAATCCAACCTGCTAAGCCTTAAACAGCAGAGACGTGTCCTGCTATGTTTGTTCCTTTGTTGTTGCTATGGCATTACCACACATTTTTCTATGTAGGAAAGGAAATCCCAGGGAGACCAGATAATAAAGGCTTGGATTTCCAGGGCACAGTGTCCGTCTCGCCTCTTGACCTGTTTGACACCCTCTTTCACCAAACCTCCATTCATTGAATCCAGATAAACAGCCAGCCATCAAAGGAAATGTTTTAAAAGGATTGCTTATGGCTAGCCTTGATGAAATATACATTGGAAAACCTGCATTTGAATCATGTTTGGAGTTCTGCATTTCAAAAATGGTTTTGTTCAACTACATCAGACTTGTCATTCACGGAAGTTTCCTTCCGTAGGATTCCTGCATTTAAAAGTCAAGTTAACCAAAGCTAAACAGATTTCCCAGGAGGCCATAACAAGACAGACAAGCAACTCACCCGCTCAGCATCTGACCTCTGCGTCATAGCAGGTGTATCTGCTACTGCAAGCATCCGAGATGCTGTGCGTTTATACAACACCACCAGTTACCAGCAAGGTGCTGTGAGGTTCCATTGACATACCATCACTGCCTGCTGCTTGTTGGGACAGCCTTGGTTTAGACCCTTCGTTTGGTGTGACGCTAGTTTACAAAGATTGTTCCTGTGTCCTGACCAAAATTTGCTCTGCTTGAAGCCCCTGGTCATTCTAGGTTGCACAGGATCACTGTGCCTTGTTTTATTCTAGAAATAGCCATTTCGTGGTTTTAGCTGAAATTATCCTTTGCTTATCTCTTGAACTTGATGTGTTAATACAAGACTGAAACATTCATCCCATGTGATTTTTTATTCAGGCTAATGTACAACGTAGTTGTTGCACTCAGTACCATTGATCCTCAACTTCTTTTATTATATATATGGTTATGAATTAAATGTCTTTTGTTGAAAACAAGGAATGGAAGAACAAAAAGTTCACAACTCACGAAAGAGCAAATGTTTCAGACTCAAAACTGTTCAGATGCAAAACGGTGTGGTGTATTTTGGTCTTCAATTCTTGTCTGTCTTGCACTGTTATCATTTTTGTGTAACATAACCCAAAGGCACTGGCCTAGCAATCCAGGTGTAGTAATAGTGCCTTGTATTCTCTCAGCTTTTAAAGCCATACTTTCATATTGCATATAGGATACTGCGGCCATAAGGCATATCCAACCAGCACAGGTTAATCTGCCACAGACAACATGCAGCTTGTGGCCTTCCAAATTCTTCAGACAGTACAGGGAAACAAAAAGCAGCATTACAGACTTAATGGACTTTTAATGGATTTGATGGATTCTGCATCAGCAGTTTCTAATGGAACATCTAAAGAGGGAAAATAGAGATTCCTGGGAGGAAGTGAACTGACAGCATAAAGGCACTTTGTTGCTGTGCAAGAGAACTCGATGACAAGACCTAAAGTCTTTGGAGAAGACATTGAATTTTCAGGGGTTAGTAACTGGGCCACATCCATGCCAAAAGCGTGTCTCGTACCACAGCACCAGAAAGCCCCATGAAGCCCTGACCTCCTTGATCAGGGCCATTTGACTCAGCCCCCTGTGGCCGGTCAGGAGGGATTGCAGAATCTGAGGCTGGAAGTCTGCTGCCGTTCCGAGAGGCTGACTGTGGTTTTAGATGGGGAGCTGTTCTGCAGTGATCAAAAACAAGACAAAGGCTAAAATTCCTTTGTTGAATCCAGGCAACAGCATTAATATTTTCCTTCCAGTCACATATCCGTAACTTCATTATTTCTGCCAAATCTTTTAACTTCAGCTATTAATAAATAGATCAGTTTACAAATCAGAGAGTAAATCACCATTCACCACTGAGCCTATCTTTTGTAAGGCAGCTCTCAAGCTTGACAGTTTGGCTTGATATTTTGTTTTCCTACTATTACCTGTATCTCAGGAATGGATTGTGTAAGATATTTTGTCTAGTTGTTGCAATTTCTTGGACGCTGTTGCTCTCAGAGATACGTTCAGGTAGAACATTCAGGTATAGATTTTGTTCTCAGCTGTGCTGATACAAATTCACCCATCACCCACTGAAATCAGAAGGTCTTTCCTCAGATTTACAACTGTTACAGGTGTTTAAGAAAACATCTGAGCAATACTTTACACTGAGTATGCAAAGGCACATCACTATCTCCCAGCAGCGCACTTAGGGGATGGGGTTAACCCACTTATCCTGTGGCCTCAGCTCAGCAATTGAACCTGGTGCTACTTGTTGTAAGGGATTATCAAGTGCATTCAGCTGTGGTTAGGCTGCTTTAGCTGCAATATGTCAGAAACACAGCCCCTTTTGAGCTGGGTAGATTTTGTAACATTCACTTTCCAAGCTTTTGGATGCACTCAGCCATTTTCAAGCAGCTGTGTTGGATATACTAAAACCTCAGCAACTAATTAAGGCAAGTACATTAGTCCCTTTTGATGGCAGGTGTTGTGAGAGAGCAGGCTACCACTGATGCAAACCTGCAGCTTTTAAGCCTTTGCTTGAAAAGCTGTCTCTACATGCCAAAAACCTTGCCAGTTATTACTCTCCATTTCACAGGTTTCTCTGATCTCTCAGCATCTGACTTCACACCTGAGTTTGGAACAGAGAATGTGTGAGAACAAGAGCTTTGTTGCTAAGGAGCATTTGGTATGTAATTTTGCTATTTTTTTTCCCCTATACTAAGTAATAGTTCATTTCTCAGGAAAAAAATGTGTGATGTGGCCTGCAGCAGTTGTAGGTGATGTGCAGTGGTCATGCAAAGGAGAGGGAAAGAGCAGCGCCTAAAACTTTCTGTTTGGCATTGACTTAATTGGGTTATGGCTGCCTGGACTTGGGTCACTTGGTCTGGTGCCCAGTTCCTGTGCTTGCACGGTGTCTCATCAAGACCAAAACCAGTGTCAGGGCGGCAGCAGGATGGGGGAAGCCTTGGCAGGGAGGCAGCCTGGGCTCTGCCGCTTACAAGCCAAACGGGCTTCATTTTTCATCTCAGCACATGGAAATGGTATGGTTAATTTGTATGACATGGTTGTGACAACAGAGAGCTGTGAAGATGACGGATGTCACAAAAGCCATTACAGGGCAGTTTGTCAAAGATGACTACAAGCACTGCGCAAGGCAGTAGGTATGCAGTTGTGTGTGTGTAAATGAGGCAATTACAACCAGAGGCATGCAGGGTGTGTGGTTGCAAAACTACAGCTCTCTTGTTTGAAGATGTACCTCTCAGCTGTGTTACACAGGGCTTTCTAGGCATGCCTGGCTTTGCATTCAGACAAGGAGGCGGGACCCGCATGGCCCAGATTGATGCTGGAGGCCTTGTACCACTCGGCCAACACGTTTTGCCGGTGCTCTGCAGAACCTCTGCACCACTCCTCCCTGTCTTAACCACAAAGGTCCCAAAGACAAATCCTTTCTTGGGGGCAGGGAGCCATCCTGCACAAGGCCTTCAGGAACAATTTGTCCTTATTTAGAAAAGCATGTTACTCTAATGGCATACCACACTAGGCATGATACAGTTTAAATGTTCTTCACTGGTAACAAATGTGACCTTCATTAACTCATCTTTGTGTGCCTAGATCTACAGGAACAGCTCATTGCATTTTCGATTTAATTTAATTTGAATGATAATTTAAAAGTTGTTTGATGCAAATGCGACCATCTGCATCCTCGCAGCTGACACAGTTTTTAAAAATGAGTTTGTTGGTGGGGTGAGGGGGAACTCGATAGAGGATGAGAGCCAGGGGCCATGCAGGCAGCTCCTGGAGCCCCACAGGAGCAAGCTGTGAGTGCTGGGGGTGTGGAGTCAGGGAGAGGAGCTGTTACAGGTTTCCAATGCTATGCATGGCCATATCGGTATGGAGGAATGAACGTAAGTCATCCAGCAGTCCTACCTCATGGTGCTGCTTGTCACAAGTACTGCCCCACACACCTGTTAGCTGGAGCTGCTCTGACCCTGCAAAGTTGCACTGACTCTTCTAGAACTCAGTCTGGATTGACTACTGACTTTGTCCTGAAGTGCAATGATAAAAATGGTATCTGTATCCAAATTAAGCTCTTGAAAGGGAGCCAATGGAGCCATCTTGCCCCTAACGTCTCCTTGCTGGCAGAATTACTCACGTGGGGTGGTTGGGCAGCTCCTCACATAGGACAGGAGCACTGCTACCCTGCAGCCCAGGAGCCACGCTTAGAGAGCAGCACCCTGCGTGGGTCCACCAAAGCCTAGAGGAACACCTCTGACAGGGCCAGTAGAGGGGAGGGAGCTGTGGAGGAATTAAAAGTAATTGCTTTCTGTCCTGTATTCTGCATTTCAAATTGTGCTTTTTATTTTCTGGCACCTGTTTGCAACAGCCGCTGAACTAGTGCTCATGGGAACGTCATTGAAAGCTCTAGATACATTTGCAGGCATCATTTCCCTTGCCACTGTGAACATGGATGAAGAAAATGAAAAAAAAAAGACCCTTTCTAATAAGGAGTGGTCAGCGTAGCACTGTCTGTGGCTCAGGAGATGCGGGATTAATTCCAAGTACAGCCCTATGTTCCTGAGAGGCTGAATTCTCTCTTCTGCAGTATTACCGCTCCTGCAAGAGCTGACCGTGCCCATCTCTGCCCTGTTTCAGGGGTAGCACTGTGTGCTGCTGTCTTCTCAAAAGCAAAAAAGGTGTGATGTTTCAGATCGTGGAGCTGAAAGTGGAGCCTATGCCAAAGCTCCATCAAGGAAGGCACAGGTCCCTTATTAAAATGAGCATGCATAATATGAACAGTAGTTTATTGTCTTAAACCTAGGTACTGGATGAAATATGGCTAGGAAAGTAACACATCAGCTTTCTGTGGAAAAGACTTAACTACTGATGCATTTATGCAGCATTTTTCTTGCCTTTCATTTAAAACCACGTTTTCTGCCATTTCTCTTGCGCTCGCTAAACTGGGACATGAGAAATCACAGCATTTTTGACAGGAAGAGCAATTGCTGAGAGCTCCTCATATGGCTCCGTTTTCTTGTTGCGTTGTGTTAACGCGGCCCAGAGGGACCTGAAACAGTCATTTGGGAACAGCTGAGCTTGGATGTGCCCGTCTGGCTGCGTTTTAGGTAGAAAGGTGCACAAATGACTCCGTTAAAATTGGTCCCACTTAAAGTTCACCTTACAAGCAGTCTGTCAGTGCCACTGGCTCTCTAACTGGCAGTAAAGAAAGAAATGGAGCAACCTGATTTCACCATTTGGAATGGATGGCTCTTATTCTGCAAATTATATTTGAACTGTACTTAGATAACATTTTTTTTTTTAATGCTCCTAAGTCAGTTTTTGGAAAGAAACAGGGGATGCCCCTGTTTGTTTGTTTTTGTGAGAGATCAGACTGCGTGAATAAGGCACACAGAGTGGCTACGAAGGTGTTTGGGAGCAGACACTGTGAACTGCGACTGTAGGGCTGATTTCTGATCCTTTTGCTCCGTGTCAGTATTGCTTCTCACTGAACCCATTAGAGAAACACTTAACAGAAAAAGGCGACCCCCTGGGAGAGCCTTCTACCTCCTGTCGAGATTTGGAAGAAGGCTCACAGCTACCCATTAGAAAAAAGTACTTTTAGCTTTCAAGTTTGTATTATGGATCCAAACAACATATGCTAGAACTGAACACAGTCTTGCTGGGAGGGGATTTGCCAAATCCAAGGCTGCTCTAGCAATAAATAATAAACCTAATTAGGCTCCTTCCCTCTGGAGCATCCAATTTTGCAGTAGTGGTACAACAGGACATTGGCGCCTCTCGTAATAGATATTGAGAACAGCACTGAAGTGTAAAAACAAAAAACAACAACACAAAACAGAAGCAAAATAACCCCACGCTCTTCTTGAGAACAGCCGGTTGTAGGCAGTTACGTTATTTGTGGTTCTGTTTCCCTGCTATTGTATTAAACAGCAGCTGGTCTGATCACTGTGCATTGCTATGCAGGACAGAGAAGGCAGCTATTTCGTATGAATACTGATTGCAATGGGAGAAAACTGTGGACGCCTTATTTTTCTCACAATCCTTAGTTTCCTGGTATCAAACATCTCTTTGATAGAAACCTTATAGTTTGGCTTTCAAGAGGCAAAATCACTTTAACTAGTGTGTTAGAAGGACTGCAGATTTCATCTGTCACTGAAAATCCTTCTGTGCTTTCTCTACCAACACACAAACATCAAATGGTGGAGCTCTTCCAAGGCTGTCAGCTCACATAGCTTTTCTGCCCTGGAAGACGCTCAAAATGGGGAGTTTCAGTGAGAAAGAGATGAGAGGACTCATGTTTCACCACCTTGCTGTGAAAACTTCCACTACGTGCATTGCCCCTTGCTGGTAGTTCTGCTGAGAGACTGAGAATTCACCTATCTTTTCCCTTTTCGATCTCCAAGCTTTGGCTCTTCCCTCTGCACAAACCTTGAAACCAGTCAGAGGAAATGAACAGTGCTTTTCCATTCACAGATCTGCCAAACCTAACACTGCCGCTTAGTCCTGTGAGCAGTAGTTTTTGCACTGCTGGGGTAGGAACCCCCAACAGCTTGGTAGCTGAGCCCTTTCCCCCTTTGTGTCCTCATAAATTAAGCATAACGGCTGTCTTCTGCTCCTGCAGACAGCTATATTCTAATAAATCATGTAAATAGAGTCTCAGAGACTCACTGCCCTTTATTTCACTCCAGTCCCTTAACTCAGATGTTAATTGGATTTGAGATAAAATCTATTTCACCACATGTTTCCCTAAGCAGGATCCTGGAAGGTCCTCTCCAGAGCAATAACCTATAGCATGGCCCTCTTAGTTTTGCTCCTCTCCTGCCTCGAGGAAGAGAGCAGTGAGGCAGCACAGCCAAGCTGAAGACCAATTTCTTCCCTTGCGGCTTTCCTGGGATGCCCCATTGGGCCACCGGTGCTTTGGTGCTATTTTTGGGCTGTTTTTTGCAGCAGGGCTGTTCCTGCCTCCAGTCCCAAAGCAGTGGTTCCCAAGGAGCCTGGTGACGTGTAACCCCTTTGGAGCAATTACACCAGGCTGCTGGTGCTGCTCTAACCACCGAGTGCTTCATCCTAACAGTGACTTTGTTTTTCAGAAAGATATTAGAAAGTTCTGGTGGTTTAATTAACGTAGTGCCACTTCTCAGCTGGGAATTCTGGAGATAAAAACAGACATGGGATGTTCAGTCAAAAAGGCCTTCGAAGTCTCTTTTTCTGGGGGTAAAAGTCACATCTTCTGTTTGCTTGTTTTGTATCGACTGCACCGCAGAATTTTCAGGCCTTTTTAGGAGAGCTCTTCAAAGATACGGATAAAACCCACATTTACGGAACTGAGGAAATGCAGGGTTTTTTCAATATTTTCTTCCTCAAAAAGGAAATCCTAGAAACTTTAGCAAGAAGACTTGCTGTGGCATCCCTTGTCTAGGAATCTGCCACCTCCCTGTCCCTGTCCTGACAAATGGGCAGCTTTGGCTGGGATGCAGAGCTCCCATCCTGCGGCTCACTGTGTGCAGACAGCACCGAGCACAGGGCAATGCCTTCAGCCACCCCGTGGGTCACACCAGCTGGGTGCGGCAGCTTGGCTGCTGCTCTTAGCGCTTGCAGCCTACCCTGAACCAGTATCTAGGAGCAACAGCAACTTAATTAGCTTTAGCAATTAGCGCTGCTTAACTGAAGCTGCTGCAGAGCAAAGGCACTTTTTCAGACTGTAGAAGCAGCAATTAGCGTTTCTTTAAAGTAAAGAGCCTAGCTAGACTTCTGAGCCTGCCTGGATCTGTTGATCTAAACTGGGGATCCATCAATAAACTCAAGGGGAATTGAGAGAGATGCATTGGGTCTTTCACCACCGTAACTGAAAAACCCAACTGGAAAGTGATGGGAAGACCTTTGTCTTTTCTGGGCGAGTTAATGGCCATGAACTTCTTGGTTCGTGGGAGGCACTGCTGCAAAGCACTGACTGTAGAAAAAAAAAAACAGATGAGTGCAATTGGCTCTGTGGAACTGGGGACGCTCTAGGAGGCAGAGGTGGTTGAGTGAGGCTCTTCCAGCCCTGGCTTTCAAATCTCATGGTAAAAAAAAATATAAGCAATGCCTTGGCTTATGTGTGAACATCCTTTTCATAGTATTCTGGTTTCCCATTTCAGTTCTCATTCCTGTTTGAAAAATAATGTGTGCATTGGGAAACGAGCTCTTTTTTTTCCCTCCCCCTTGCCTGCAGCTGTGGCCTGCTGTCTTGTTCACCTGAAAACTGAGGTCAGTTCTGCTAGGAGAGGCAGGAGCTAACACTGCTTAGCTGAGCACCTCTGCTCAGAGTCACTGCTGTGCCACTGCTGGGCACCAGGGAGCTAGGATGGCACAGATGCATTATTTGCACTAAAATGCATACGCAGTGCACGAGTGCCAGGTTTTCAAACCCATTGGCTATAATATGGTGATTCACATCATGTCAAAACATCTTTTGGATGCTTTCATTATTTTGCATCTGTGAGATGAGTCAGTGACCTTAAACAATTTGTTAAAGTTGCTCCTGCTCATACAGTCTCATTTTTTTAATTGATGGCTGCTCTTCCCTATCTTTCTTGCTTGAAATACCCAAAACATGAGAAACACAATATGATTTATTATTTTCAGTGATTTTCATGATGAAAATCATAATGCAGCAGTTCATAGGGTTTTTCCCGATGAAGTCTTTGCTGCCCCACATTTCCCACAGGCTTTAAGATGGTATATGTGCCACGTTAACCTCGCCTCGTGAAAAACGCTCTGTCCTTTGGCATACTGATAGACTTAAAACTAGACTGGACAAACAAATGAAAAAAGTGCTGAAAAACATCATGTTTCCTGATAGTGGATGAGATATATTTTTATAGGTATTTCTGGCTTTGAAGGTCTGGTATAAAAACTTACAGCGTACATCCTTCCCTGTTACCATTCTCACATATTAAACTCCTGCTAACAAACCAAACAAGTACTTAGTGGTTTTGCTAGGAAATACCACTACAGACTCAGCATGACGTACCTCTTCTGACCGCTCTTTGGCATAACACAAAAATAAAACATTCTGCTCTGAAGCTTTCTCGTGTTTTAAGGGTCGCTTCAGCTGCTTAGATAGCAGGTTGTAAGGAAGAGAGGCTAAAAAGTTCTGTGCCTTACTATAACCAGTAAATTCCTGTAACTTGGAAGCTTACTAAAAAGAAATGGGCACAGAGCCATGCTTCCAGCAGCCTTCTGCTAAGGAAATGGACGCAAGTCTGAAACTTTCTAAATAGCAGTCGTATAGGGAAAGTGTTCTGGTTGCAGCCAGTAACCAAGGAGGGCTTTGGTGTCTCTCTTCTGAATCAGTGCTTCTGGGGTTCGAAGAAACCATCCTCTGTGTAATGCACTTTTCATTTCCATAAGGACTTTCTCAAAAGAGTGTATTTCTGGATATGCCAGAGAACTAGGAAAGCTTTCCTGTACACACAAACTTAAGGAAGTGCGTTCCCCCATTCACTGTTTGATTGCACAAGAGGCTTTTATTTATGGCTCTATATCAGGCTTGGGATTTTCAAGGGGGAAGAATAAGCCAAAGGCATCTCCTCTGGCTCGCATGAAGTTTCTGTCACTGAGCTGAGGGGAAGGAGCTCAGCTGTGGATGCCCATTTTCCATCAGGAACAGACTCCTTCTGTGGGATGTTGATGTTCAACACCCACTAAAACTCTTTGACCTCAGCACTGGTCACCATCAGCAGTGTTTGTCACAGCTCATTACACAGCGGGAATGTGGAAGCCCAGTGACCTTTCCCAGGAGGACGGGCAGAAAAGCAATGACACAAAAGAGGGGAAAAAAAGTTGTATGCTTTAGAAGAGAAATAATTGAAGGTTATCGTGATGGAAAACACTGGGCTGACAATAGGCAGAGACAAAGATTTTCCTTTTAGAGCATTGGTTTGGTACACGTGGGGTTTGGATAAATATCCGGGTTCAGTTCCCCTTCCTGACCCCACTTTGCTACCAAAGAACTTCAGTCAGGATAGGGGGTGACTCCCAGGTCCCAGTGGCATTAGGGCGTGGGGGACCTGGGCACCTTTGTGATACACTGGAGCAAGGATCAGAGGTGGGGAAGCTGGGGCCATGTTACATGGCCTCCTTCTGCCAGGCAGAAGAAGCAAGAGCCCTGAACATGAGATTTCTGTACCTATTCAAGGATTTGAGACAAATTGTCAGCCCTTCTCCTCAAAACTCCCCAGCTTCCATAGTGGGGGAACAGAGCCCTAGGGTCCTCCCAGCCATGCCTCCAGAGCTTCTTCTTCAGATAGGTCCAGGTTTCTAACCATCTTTTTCCACCCTTCATTTCTCTTCCAGTTTTTATTTAATCTGACTTCTCCAGTCTCCTGAGACAAACTGATTAATTCTTTTCCCCTTCACAGTCCCCTGAGTCCCTTGTTCAATCTTTCCTGCCTCAGTGAGATCTTAATAAATGCTGTCTGTGGCTGGAAGTGAGATTGGGTCTCGGAACTGTAATTAATTCTTTACTTCCTCCATTGCTTCAGTGTGCTATTTGCAGCCGTCAGCCCATGCAGAAGCAGAGGTGCGCAGACTCCCTCCAACTTTTGCTGCTGATTAATGTGTTATATCCACCGTTCTTCCTCCTTCCTCTCTTACGTTTCTTGGTTTGCTTTGTAGCCAGTTCACTCTTGTCTAATGAAAACACTGATGGGCTTCCAGTGCCAGTGTAATCCCAGAGACAATAATTGCCAATGTTCTCTTTGTTCATGCTCTGTTTTTTGAAAATAGCAGTGGATTTCAGTTAACATAGGTATAACTGTTGAGTGTGGGGAGTTGCTGGCCATGGGAGCTTCCTGTGGCAGGGCAGCAAGGCCAGCGCTGGTCATGCTTAATACCAAAGCAAGCGCCTGAGCCTCCTGCCCTGAACCTGCTCAGGGTTTCAGCAGTGAACTGGAAAGCTGCATTCAATATGCCAGCAAGGCAGTGAATGCAAATTTCCTTCACTCTTTTTGGTGAGATTTATGCCACCTCCACATGCACAGCCTCCTGGCAGCAATAAATCACAGAGGGGGAGGGAGTGCAGCGAGGAAACAGTTACCCTACGGTTTCTGTGCAAGGGGCAAAGAGATGGGATGTGTAGGACCAGCCAGCCGTTCCCAGGCACATAGCCCCCATGTCACAAACCCAGTCCAGTGCATGCTCCTGCTCCTTCCAAACAACCACTCCAGAGACCACCCCTCTGAGCCAAGGAAACAGAGAGGGGATTTGCTTTTTAGTCATCCACCTTCCTTTCCCTCTGTGTGAGTGTTGCACGTGTACCAAGACACAGGAGGTTGGGACAACCTCAGCTTGGCAGATGGGTTTATTAGAGATGATGAGCGCTTTGCCTGCTCTGTGCCAAAGTCCTCTCCAGTGTATGATGAGCTAGGCATCCCCCAGGCAGAAGCTGCATCACAGACCTACAGCTAGTGCATCAGCAATCATCTCACCCATCGAGACCTGCCAAAAAAAACCTGTAAGATGGAGGTCCTGGTTCAGCCCAAGCCATGGCAAAGCAAGCCCTGGTGTGAGTGGAAGAGCCACAAGGAGCAGAAAGGGCATGAAGCAAAATAAGTACGTGTGCTAGAAGAGTTTCTCTAATTTGGGACTGGAAAAGCCGCAGTGACACCTCTCTTCGGGCCCTGATGGTATTGCTTTCAGGTGTCTCAATCTCTCTTCTACAAAGTGGAAACAGAGGTGGGAAAGGCCATGGATGTACTCAAAGCAAGGCAGGTCCTGCAAGAAAGCTCGTAGTGCCCAAACAAACCCTGCAAGGCACTAGCTCAGTGCTCTGCTCTATTTTGCAACTACCTGGCAAAAAATGCCCAGCTCATCTCTCTTCTTGTCTTTTTGTGATTGTCTCAGCCACCTCCCAGCCTTACCTTGCAGCCCCCTGCTCCTGGGACTGGCCGGGCAGCTGTCAGGACTGGAAATGCAGGAGATGCTGAGTCCCCTTCACACTGAACACAAGCAGCAAGAACAGGAAGACACAAAGGAGACAAGTTCTGTCCATCACATTGTGCTGAGCTCAACACACTCTGCTGCCCCACGGCCACTGCAGCCTGGACAGAGGGAGCAAGCCCTGCTCTGCAGGGTCTGGGTTCAACCTCGAGGAAGGCATTTGGCTGCTGCCTCTAAGCACCTGACCGTGGTTTAATCCACTTTCAGAGCAGAGCTCTGATAGGCTCCCAGCAGAACTAGGACAGCTAAAAATACTTAGTGCCTGAAGAAAATAGTCATTTGGGTAGGACCAAACCCAAGTGATTTATCTCCAATCAAAAAGTGCAAAAGGGCCAAAACACTCTCATCGGGTCAAGCATCAGAGAAGGAACAAAGGCATGAGCAAGGCTTAAGTAAAGCAGCGAGATCACAGCAAGAGCAGCAGAGCCTGCACTAGAGATGCTGGGAGGTGTGCGCCCATTTCCTCACCATATGCTGACTTTACCTTTACTGTCAGTCTAAATTCTGCCAGTTATTAAATTATAACTTGCAGCAGGAACACAGTTAGATGTGATCCAAATGGTGTCACTACAATTATGGTAATTATCTGAAAACAAGCCAATTACTTCCCGCCTTCGTGCCGGTTGGTACCAAGATAGCAGCTGTTCGAAGCAAATTTGTTATCGCATTACTGTACATTTGTTAAAGGTTGAGGTTATAGATTTTAGTCTTCTTTTAATGCTATAAAGTCATAGAGAGTATAACTTACTAGGGTTATTTTTTTGAAATGTCAGGGAGAAAGAAATTTCTTTTGTATGCCAAGAGAACTGATGGGAAAGTGATTTACTAATGACTCCTAGCTGGAAATGTATACTTTGCAATCAGCATACAACTGAGCTATAAATTAACCTGTGTCAGCTTGTTACCTCTGCCTATGTAAAATGAGCCCATAAGTTTTCATGGGATCTCTTACACTTCTTCAGTTTTGGCATTCAGGACCACTCAGCACACTGGGAGGTGTCTCGCAGGGTCATCCCCTCCGCTGGATTTGCTTTCAGCAGCTTGTTTGGCTCGTCAGGTGCTTGGACTCATTGGATCACGTGAGAAGCTGCAACGTTCCCTTATGGGGAGTGCATGCCAAGGATGGCTCAGCCTCACCACAGCGCTGGCACCAACGGCTCTGCCTCCCAGCACAGCAGATCTTGGAATCTTTGGCTTTGGTGAGTGCAAAATACTCTTTTCAATAAACGACAAGGGCGGATTAAAGAAAATTAAACAGCAGAAAGAAGAGATACTACCACCTTTTGGCTGGAAGAGTGTTTTCATGACAACTGAATGAATCATCTGTAAAGAATGTGTTTCCCTCTCCATGCTTCAGGTACAAGCCAGTAGGATCTGTTTATATCTACAGATTTAATGTACACCTTCATGCACCCATAATTCCCTGTAGCTCATGTGCAACTATGCAGCCAAGGCACGGGGTAGAGCTCGGTTCCTGGGAGAAGGTTCATGGCATAGGCCTGCTGCTTTGTTTGAGATAATTAAGTTCGCTTGCAGATGACCTCCACAGCAAGTCCTAAAGGCTGACAGATTTGGGCTACATTGGAGCGACAGAAAAGCGTGTTGCAGAGTGTTCCTCCTGGAGATGTCCTGTCTGCTCACCTGGCTGCCAGTCCCCGGGAGCTGCAGCTGAGCATCATGGCACCCACCCACTGCAGCAAGGGGGTTCCCCATGTCCCATGGGAGGGGGTTGGGCAGTGCTGGGCTCCAGCACACCCCTGGACATTGCTAGGACCTTCATGCTGAGCTTAACTGATACCATCTGCTCTCTATTTTCCTTTCCCAGAATGTCCCCTCTGTTGTGAGAGATACATGCCAAGACTCCTTTCTGTACTTGGGGTCGTTGCTATTAATTTGGCAACATGTGAAATACCACCTCAAGCAAGAGAATGTAGGTATGTTGTTCCTTATCACTTGCTGCTTGATTCTAACACCTTATCATTTGCCATTTACTTATTGCCTTTGTTCTTCTGCTTCACGTGAAGCCAATCCCATATTTGTTACCCGTTAAAACTGCCCAGTTCAGATTTCTCCCTGTTAAGCAGCAATGAGACCTTCAGCCCCAAGGATTACATTTGAGAGAGTGTTAAAGAAATAATCCTGGCAGTCCCCTGCCCGATTGCAGCATTAGCTGTGAGCATGTAAACAGGTTCCTGCTTATCAGTCCCACTGCTATCTTCTGCACACAAACTGCTCAGCCCACAAAATCCAATTTCCAAGAGGATAGAGGAGGGAAGTGTTTGCAGAAACACAGCAATACAGATCTCCAAAGCCATGGCCCTCGTTATGCTGATGTTTTAGGGAGAAATGCTGCTTGACTCCTTCTGGCACACAAGGGTGACATTTACTGTTCTGACTTTGGTCAGAATCAGCTCAGATTTGTCGTGGGATCGTTTCCTCATTGTTTTCTTCATAATCATCACCTTCTGTATCCCCCAACCAGCCTGGAAACAACTTAGAAATGCTGGGCAGGAGACGCAGGAACACAGGCTGTTCCTCCCACGGGCACCCAGCACCGGGCATGGAGCGAGAGGACGAGCTCCCACATTCAAGGCTGCAGTATTTTGCACAGGATCTATTGGTGGACAGATGCTGCAGCTCTGTCCAGGAGGAGCTGAGCCCCCTGGCACTTGGGAGAAAGGGACGCAGCACTGGGAACACTGTGGCTGGACCCCCTGACCCAACAGTGGGAGAAATGCACCGCCACTCAGCAGCACCCAGCAGCAGTGGGGCAGCGAGATGCAAAAGGCACGAGCTCTTTGTTCATTTCCAAATTGAGCAATCAGGCAGCAGGCAGCCTGCCTCTGCTCCAGCGCTCCTGTGAAGGGCTGCTTGTTGCCCAGAAGTTCACCTCATCGCTAAAAATGCAAACTGTAAGCTGATTAGCTATTCATAGTCTTTCTTGATTAGCTCACCATTAATATTTCAATGTCAGAACTGGATGCACAGTGCCTCCCAGCTCTCTTCCTTCCTGCTTAATTAATTTTGACCACCGCCAACAATGGTTTCCGACAGATAGCAGAAATTAAAGTGGGCTGTTCCGTGACTTTGCTTGCTGTAAACAGCTATTTGCAATTCCTTTTCATACATCACCCACCTGCAACAAAGAGATCACGGCAGCAGAAAATGAGTCTCCCTCATAAGGACTTCAGAGCTCCAAAAGAACATTTGCTTATTCGATAGAAATAATCAGAAAGACAATGCGATAGGCGTGACTCAACAACAAGGTTTGCGCCTCACCTAGCAGTCAGCTGGCTGTCACTCCATTTAAAAAAAGAATAAGGAGGGGAGAGAATGGTTAATTTATCTCTAAACAGAAAGGGCCTTAGATTTAGGGGAGCTCATAATAGCTGCGGTTTGCCCCAGCTGTGTGGGGATGCAATGACTGCTGCAACCCCAGCAGTGGGATGAGGAGGTTGCCTCACAAAATGCGCAGCACACACAGCTGATAACACAAGAAGCTGCTGACAGTTGGTCTCATTTTACTGCCTTGCTCAAAACATGACTACCTGGGACCAAAGCAGCAGTCAGCCTGAGTTTACAGAAACAGTTTCTGCCTCTTTGCTGCTACCTGAGCTGTATGCCGCTGCTGCAAAACAAGCCCTTCTACTACAAGACCCGCTCCACATCTCCATCCATTGCTGCAAACCATCCTGCCCCATCCTCCAACCTCTCTCTTCGCATGGAATGCACCGTGACAGCGGCCCAAGGCAAGCGGAAAGGCAGGAGCAGCACAGTGCAGCCATGCTCGGCTCCATCCCCTCCACACAGCAGTAACTCAGGCTGTTAAATGCCTGGCCAGTGCTCACCATCTGCTCCCAGTCTTCTAGGAATACTGCTGCGTAATTCAATCAAAAAGGAGAAGGTCCTTGTTTCACTGAATTGTAAGTCACTCTTCAAGTAATTATATTTTTATGCCCCTACCAGGAGGCAACAGGGGCTGTTCATTTTACGGGCTCTGCCAAGGTCACGGCTGGGTGGGGAACACGATGTCACCTTTCCTCAGCCACCAATAAGGGCCAGTTCCTGCTGCTGTCTCCTGTGCAGCTCCTGGGCCAACTGCAGTTCCCAAACCCCAAGGCTTATTCATGTTTTAGCTTTCTGGTTAGGCAAACGAACAAAGCCTTTCTGGAGTAGGGCCATGGTCCAGGAGCTCTCTTCTTTCAGAACATCACAAATGCTCTGGCTGGGATGAGAAGAGCTGACCAGTATGGTCAGTCCTCCCCAATCGCTACCCAGAGCCTGGCTCTCCAGTTGGCATTATCAGGGTGGGAGGTGAAAATCAAAGAAGAAACAACACTAAACCATCAATGTGAAGCTGATCCTCAGTGGCATAGACGTGCCAATCCTGCCCATACAGGGCAATGCACATAACGACTTCTACAGTTCAGCGATTGCTGCCCAACTGGGAGCAAAATCCTGCTGATCCCAGCTGCTGGGGGAGACGCAGGGTTGCACTCCTTACATGCTGTCTTAGAAAGGTCAGATGAGATTAGTTCAGGGCAAAAATCTACCAACTTGCTCCATCTGAAGTGCCCAGTATACAACGCATGGGACTCAAAAAAATAAAGGAGTCTTTAAAAGATACAGAAGAGTAATCTTGCTGGAGCCTTCTGTGTAATTCCCCCACTGCAGACACTTCTGCTATCCTACAGTTTGTGCCCTCTCCCCAGACAACCTTCCCGTAGCACTGCTGTCTGTTCTTGGGTCAGCTCCCCACCTGC
Source organism: Aquila spilogaster (assembly GCA_024606505.1). NCBI lineage: Eukaryota > Metazoa > Chordata > Aves > Accipitriformes > Accipitridae > Aquila > Aquila spilogaster. The sequence continues at coordinate 13,553 of JANHGO010007468.1, read as the reverse complement.
TCTTTCACTGCCCCAATATTTTAAGCAGATTTATTCACGTGACTTTGAACAGGGCTTCACCATGTTTCCATCTGTGTTTACACTCTGTGTGGGATAAATTTCTCCTCCTAGCAGATCTATTTCTTACCAGCAAAGAAATACAACTCAGGCTGGAAGGCAGAGCAAAACGCTTCCAAGCAGCACTCACTTGGGAGCCGTGCTACATGCCCACACACGGATGGAGACTTCTGCCAGACGTACCTGCATTATCAGACTGCGCTAAAAGGAAGCTGGACCTGGCCCAGAGCCACCACTCGCACATTTGCTCTCAGAGCTGCCCAGTCACCCAGCAGCCCAGGTCATGGAGCTCAGCATGCTGCAGCCAAATGCTCATCTAGAGCAACTGAGGCAGCACTGAAACACCTCGCATCCCACCAAAGGGTCTGACCCACACAGCCAGGGCTGTGCTGCAGGCCAGACCGGGCTGTAGCTATCGGATAGACCCATTTGTCAGCCCTCCCCAGCTCCTTTCTTAGGGAAATGGTCTCTCTGTGCATGCCTCCTCTCAAAGCAGGACTGACTGATGCATTAATGCGGCCATTTCTAACTGCCTGGGCAATTTGCGACACAAAGGACATGGAGCAGCTGCAGCTCAGATTTATCACCTTTCTCACCAAGTCTAGCCAGCACTTCTCTGCTATACAGCAAGAGCTAAGAGGGCTGGTAATGACTTCCCAGACAGATCTACAGATAGCATGAGCTTCATCTAATCTCAGGAAAACAGATTTTGAAGCATTCAGGGGCTTCACCATAACCTGATATCAACCTTCATGTTTTGGGACAGCATGTTGCTGCTGGTAGATGCATGTACGTGCTGCTCTCATTGCTACACGCTGCTCCTCTGTACACTGACACATCCCTGCCCCCCTGTTAAATTACATCCAGGATCCCACCAGCCCAGCAAACATTTATGTCTGACACCAAGGCTAGAGACTGTCTTCTATGGTGCTAATATCAGTTTAGCACACCATACTGAAAGGCCAAACACTTCCAGCACTGACAGAAAGGGAGAGTTGGATGTCCGTGTTGACAAAGGCTCCCTAAAATTAATGCGTTCTTCTCCCGAGCAAACAGAACTGCAAACAGCCCATGCTGTTCTCAAGCATCCTGTTAGCATCAGAGAGGATGAGAATGGTTTTCTCCTGTTTTACACTGTATGTTCAGTCCAGACGGACGAGTCAATAAAAATGATGCGGCCTCTACACAATTGCTTTGAGATGCAGGAAACTCAGCTAGGACCTCCATTCATACAGCAGGGATATTCGGGTGGCCCTGAGGGGCTTTGCAAGGGTCTGTGTCCACCTTCGCAGCAACAGCGGGTACAGATGTGAGCCAAACCGGGGGGAAGAAGCAGAAGTCAAATTCCCTTGGAAACTGAAGCATGGATTTTCCCACCTGAAATGTGTCTGGCACAGTGCTCACAGAAGTACTTTGGGGCCCCAGTCACGCTGGTTATTTGTTGTTTCCATTTATTACAAAGCACTGTTATTTTTAACAAAACATACACTTTAAGTGCAGTTACTGCATTCAAGTGCAATAACTGGTCTGAGCTCAAATCCCTATGAGAACTGTTGAAAGAGAAGCTATTCTACCACATATTAATATGACAAGGATTTCCCCAGGTTTAAGGGAATAGAAAATACGTTTTGTACAAGTGAACTAGTCTTTCTTACAGCATAAAACTGCTCTTTTCCAATGATAGCAATGAAAGGATATTGCTTCTGTCACCGATGCCACTGGAAATGTATTGCCCCTCTCCGAGAAGCCAATGAAAGGACATGGCTGGTTTATTCTCTAAATGAGGCTATTGAGAAATACACTGCTCCCGGCACTAGTCCAGGCTCACTGCTGCCGCTGTATCCCCAGCCCAAAGGGAGGGCAAAGGCACCGTGTAACTATCTTTGTGCCAAATGGCAAAGCTATACATGCAGAAAACCAAACCAGAGTTTGAGATCTAAGCAGAGGAAAGAAGCTGTCCAGGCATCAGATGGAAATGAAGCCCTGTCTTCCCTCGCCATGGCTGCGGTAGGGCTCAGCTGCTGTACAGCATGGCCAGGATCTGGCCCCTTCTCCTTCAGCAGCTCAGCACCTTGTGAGCAATGAGCATACACCCCGGGGAAGGCCAACCCAGCCTTACCCTATGGCAGGGAGCCTGGCCATTAGGAAAGCTGCCGGCCCCCCTGTCTTCTACTGCTAAGTTTAATGGCCTGGCTCCGTGCTGAAAATTTCAGGTTTTGAAAGTAAAATCACGGAACAGCTCTCAAACCAAAATGATCTGTCACTCGAGTGCACACACCGAAGTGAGCGTGGAGAAAGAACTGTTACAGCAGACAAAAATTTCCTTCGGTGGAAAGCCGAAGGCAAGTCAGTGTTTGTGGTCTCACTGTCATTGCTCATCGAACTGCCGACCTGGCAAGGTCATCCTCCTGGGTGGCACCGGTTGGAATGTAGATGGAAGAAAAACCAGTTGTTTATAGTGTGGCAGTTCACCTTGTTTTTAAAAACACAGAGATTGGTGGACCTACATCATCTGGGCTTTGGCACTGGTGCCCAGCACCGCTGCAGGGCTCAGCGTTGTCCTCGCTCCAGGACATGCCATCCTCGGGCCCATGATGGTGGGAACGTGAGTGAGAGGGTGGAGCCTTAGGCTGACAGAATGGCTTGGGTTGGAAGGGACCTCAAAGATCACCTTGTTCCAACTGCCGTGCAGAGGGTTCCTGGGCTTTATAGCCTGCTTTTAGCTGACTGAATGCTGGAGCAACTTGGCAAGGAAAAAAAGCAGCAAACTGGAGAATTGCATCAGTGTGAGTGGAAATAGATGAGCAGGTGCAAGTCAGGTGTGAGCGAAGCCAGCACCAGAGCAAAGCAGCACGTGGCTGTGCTGCGGCAGTGGGACTCAGCAGGGCAACATGGGGCCCTGCCCGCAGGTATTTATCGGTTGTGTCAGGAATCAGCAGGAGCTCACTGGCTGAATAATAATGTGCCACAGGCGGTTCTTCAGCTTCACTAATGTAATTAAAGAAAGCAGAGGGAAAAGCCTTGTGCGGGGAAGGGACCGGTGCGTCCACTGTTCTTGGTTACTGTCACTATCACAAGGACAAAATGTGAAATGTGGAGGGGAGAGGGTGAAGCTGGCAATGGGGACCTGAGCAGAGGTGAGGACCCTGCCATTAATTACTTCCAGCTGTCATGGGAGCACTGCTCTTTCCAGACAAAGACAAGGGAAGAGCAGAAGAGCTGTCCTTGGGACACAGGAGCTGGACTGATCTCTGGGTTCAGATGTGGAGCTGTAGCCTGGACAATGCCAGGACAGCAGAGTGCTGCTCCCCACTGCTGCCACCACCGAGTTCCTCCTCCTAATCCCAGGGCTGTCTGCTGACAAACAACCCTCAATGTCAACAGGATGGGGCTCCCAGTCTGCCACGGATGCCAAAATGTCCATCAGGAAACCAGCGGCGTCAGGCCTGGGCTGGGCTGTGTGGGAGCAGGGTGGGAAAGGCTGTGTGGTCGGCGACTCTTGTCTTCTTGAATATTTTTAGCCCTGAGCATTTTTAGCATTGCTTGTAGCTTTGATCCCTCAGTCCCAGCCCATCCCCTGCCTCGGACAGCTGCTTGCTCCATTTATATCCCCTCAAAGAGGTGCTGCTGTGACATTGCTGGCACTGTGGGAGAGGTGGGCATGTTCCCACTGTCCTGTGGCCCCATCAGGCAGCGCTCCAAAAACACTTTGTATGGTATTGAGGGCAGCAGGGAATGAAGGATCTTTGTTTTTAATAGCAGGTCAGCAATTAGCAGGCAGCTGTGCCTCCTCTGTTTGCTGCCACCCTGGAGATGCTAGGAGAGGTTGGAGTACCCATACACCATCTTGGTGCTATTGTTATCTAAGTCACTAATTACACATTACCTATATGTCACCGGGCTGATCGATACTAGTCTGAGAAATCAATAGGGATGTGGAGGACGGTGCTGTTTGCCATTCTGCACAAGCTGGGAAAAACAGGGCACCATCGATCCCAAAGGTGCCACTGCGCTGCTTCCGTCAGCAAGAGGGACTTCAGCTGCAAACGCAATCAGATTTTGCAGGAAGATGCTCTCAGAACTGCCACGAAACTTGGGATTTAAATGAGGTTAAGTAAGGGAATTGCATAACTGGGGGCTTTTGCCTGTCTTGCGAGTCTCGTGACTGTCCTGATTCTGTCGTAGCGATGCTGGGAAATGGCTCTACAAGAGCCTTAGAAAGGCACAGGCAGGTCAGGATCATTTGCCCTCAGCGCCTGGCTTGTCTTGAGCAGTTAGCTGATGGTGGTGGGATTAGACAGAGAGCAGCGTGGGGTGAAAGCAAAACTCTCCCCAAAGGCTTCGCTCGTGCTCAGCCGTGCCTGTGCCCTCACCGAGGTGCGGAGCTCTACAGCCCCCTCCTGCCACGCTGGGCAGGTGCCATGGCTTCAGGGGTTTTCATAGGTGTTCCACATCATAACATCACATAGTGCACTGGGAGTTAAAGAGTTCATGCTGCAATTCTGTGGATTGTCAATAACGCACGGAACTGCAGCATTAATTGTCGGACTTCATGAGTTCTGGTCTCAGAAGAGAAGAATGAATTACACCTCCCAGAAGACTTCATGTCTCCATTTCCATTTTCCGTTTGGAGGGAAAGATAAAACGGACTGGGAGTCACAGGAATGCCCTCTGCTCCATGGCCGCTCCACCTACAGCATTAGAGTAAGGACTTTGGTTTCAGAAACTTGCATTTTGTTTATTTGCTTCAATTTCAGTCTTACTGTATTATATTGTGTTATCTCACATTCTGCTACTGTATTTAGTAAGTGAAGTTTTTTCCTTTAGCTCATTGCCACTGTTTTCCTCGCTCCAGGCCCATCTCCGTATCTTTTCCCTTTCCCCCCGCCAATCTCTCCCAGGGTGTGGATCCATGGGTCCCTTTGCCTCCTTGTCACAGAAACCAGGCTGACCCATAACAGCAGGCAATGGGAGAGGTGGGCAGGTGGGGGTGCAGCCAGGCACCAACCCCCGGCGGATCAGCCCCCGCTCGCTGGCAAAGCAGGAAATCTTTGCCTGGAAAGCATAGGATGAAAAGCTTCCAAAAATCAGCACTTGAGCTCTCATCAAGCCTTTAGGGTAGAGGGTAGCAGAATGAGCTCTGGGTAGAGGTTACTGGTCCTCGCGCCCACCTACAAAGACCTGTTGCTTTTCCTAAGCGGTAGATGGAATCCGCTTTGATGCCAGAGCATGTCTGCCAGGAACTTAATCCAACAGCAGACCCGTAATCCCTCCTTTAGTCCCACAAGCCCCAAACGCAGAAAGCTGGCGGATTTGCTGTTTCATGGGGTTTACTCGGCCTTGGTTGCAATCCCCGTTCCTGTGGTAGCCCAGCCTCATTCCCCACAGCACTGGAGAGGTTTGCTTTGGGACTTTCCCACAGCAGTGACGTAGGAATACTGCCCCAAGGGGGTCCCTGCCCCACAGCTTGCACCACTCTGCAGCTCAAGGACCTGAGCTTTTGGCACTGACAAGGGGCTGTGTTCAGCAGAGCAAAACCTGCTTGTGGTGTGGAAAGAAATGGAGAAACACTGCCAATCAGCAGTGGCATATGGCTCTAATCTTCTCCCCTCATGTGGTAATGCTACTGGGGACTATACGGGCTCTCAGACCAGGAGCTCCCCAGGACATCACTGATGAGTGAAGCTGGCAGTCCCCAGCCCTTCCCTTACAAACTCATCTTAAGAGACATTTCCTCCTGGAATTAACTCCTACTTTTAAAATGGCAGCAAAGAAGCTCTTGCTGATAAGGGACCAGGGCAGGATTTCAGCTGTGTACTCATTTGTGCTCCCTGTTCCCCTCTACCAGCAGTGATGGGCTGCAGCTGGGGAGCTGGAGCCACCCTACTGACCTCACATACAAATGGGGCCAGGTTAGCTGCCCCAGCTCCTAAGGATGCTGCAGTGTGGGCTGGAGCTAAGGCACTACAAGAGAAATCTAATTTTAGTGTGATGGCACCGTGCTTGGTGAGTAAACCATGTCTCTAATCTCATGTAGGCAGCTTTGACTTTGCATGAAGGGTGCGAGAGCTGAGCAAATATTCTTCTCCCCGTTGCTCTGCTGCTCATTTGCTCCTTCATTAGGGATCATCCTCTTGTCATTTGTGTGGATGTGTGTTTTTGTTGGTTTTTTTTTTCATGGGGTGCATGCCAAGAATCAGGAGTCACATGTTCAATGAGTGGTGGCAATTAGCCTCACTCTGACCCTTGATGGTGTGTCTGTGTCTGCAGTTAATGCTTTGCTCTGTGTGCATGAAGTTTCTATCTTCCTTCCGTCTGGGGCTGGCGAGGACATGACTTGGCTCTCTAAAACTAGCAGGAAAGCATTGAAGATGAAGCCTGAGCCCCACTGTCCTGTGCTGTGGGCTGCTCTCAGGATGTGGTTTGCTCTGCTCTCTGCAGCTGGGTTGGTGTGAGCGTGGCTCGGGGCATTGCATGATGCAGGGCAGAGGTTGTGGAACTGATCTGGCTCTGCTGGTGCCTCTATTCACACACTTGGTGGCAGGTTTTGTGTTCCTGGCCGAATGCAACTGGTCTTCTAATGGGAAATTGGATAGAACTTGTGCGTTTAGTGCTCTGCAGAATTCCCTGAGATGGGAAAATGGGAATAAATCAAAGCAGACAGGGATGGCACCTGTGGGAGCTGCTGTGCTGAAGAGAAACCTGGGGGGTTGGGAGAAACATGGCCCCGCTCTGTCTCACTGCTGTGCTGGCATCTCATAGGGGTTTTACAGGGCTTTACCCCAGCAGAGCTCGCACTGCCAGAAAGCTGCTCTTATTCTGCTTTCCTTCTTTTCTATGTACATTCATCTACTCTACCCCCCCCGGATAACTGCCATGCTCTGAGATAATGTGATTTTTGGGGAGGAGCTTCCCTTGTCACCCAGCTGCTTGCTGGGCTGCAGCTGATTTCTAATGAAGAGCTTCCTCCTGGAGGGAGGCGAGGGGGAACAGGGAGAGAAATTACAGCAGAGAAAGGGACAGCATTTCTGAATCCAAATACATTAAACCACTTAATTCTGTTGACTCAGGGCTGCCTCACTCTGAATAGGAATTAATCCGCAGTGAACCAAAATTAAAAAGCGCAATACAAAATGCTTAGCAAGGCACCACCAGGGCTTAAAGTAGCCCATTAGCTTGCGTGAACGTACCCAGTAAATTTTCATTTGTCAATAATGCTTAGAGCCTACAATTTATTTACAGCCTGTTCAATGCTACCAAGCCCCCTCAGAGTGCCTCATCTGTATTTATCTGACACAGTCAGCTTCCTTTTCAGGGATGCTTCCTCATCCCCTGCTTTGCACCTGCTCGTCTCTCCCACTGCAGATCCCTTTGGGCAAAAGTGGTGTAGGATGACCCCTTTTCCATCCCACTTCTGTCCCACATGGAGATCACCTGCAGGGCCACCTGAGCCAGCTGCTGGGTGACCACTGCCATGGCTGGGGCTGAGACCACCCCCATCCTGCACCCAGGGGACAGGGGGAAGTGATGGGAACCCCTACACTGTGGCCTCTGAGGGACGTGTTGGTCACCAGCAGTGATGGGGGGGGGGGGCACAAGCAGCTACCTCTGCCTGCCCATGGTGTGGCTGAGCTCCAGCAGCCATCGTTGCAGGGCCCCTCCATCTGTTCCCAGATGGGCTGCCGGGGAATGAGTCGCGGCGGGGACGGCGCCTAACAGGATTTCCTTCAAAAGCAGCTTGAATGTTGCAGGGCTGATAACGAAGCCTGGCAGGCCCATGGATTCTCCAAGGAAAGGAGTTTATTCCTGGGCACAGACATGAGCGGGTGCTCTATATTCCCGGCACGGGTCACAGCCAGTTCAGCGGGTGTGAGAAGTAGTGTTGGAGATGGCCCATCTCGGGCGTAGAGCTTATGGAAGGAATTTGGTCCAGAGGTTTAACCATGAGGGCTTGAACAAGTGGGATGGCAAATTTCCCAGGAGGCACCGATCGCACCCCGGGAGGTGCAGTGGCAGCCTGCTCTCTGCCGCTCACCATGGTCCCCTACACAGGAGCCTGTACAGAGGGCGGTGAGCAGGACCTGCAGCCCAGGCTCTCTTACATAGAGGCAATTTCTAATAGATTTTATAAGCGTGCATGTAGGAGGCAGCTGGTAAAGTGAAGGTCTGTTTGCTTCTCTCCCAGCATTGGCTAGGGCTTGCAGGCACCTCCTGCTGCTGGGGAAACCCTGTCCTTCCACCCCAAAGAGCAAAGCCCCCATCACTTGCCTGCTGCTGTCTGCATGTAGCCAGCCAGGGTGCACACTTTCCTCTCGCAGGCTCCACTGGGCAGCAGGATGGCGACGATGGCCAGCAGTGAGCTGAGGGCCAGCAGGGCACAGCCGCCCGCACACAGCACGGCGCTCGTCTGGAAGGACACACAGGGCGGTCAGCAAGGCGGCCCCCCGCCATCCCACAACACCTCCCCACGAATCCCCTTCCTCCCATCTTGGAGTAAGAAGTGAGGCTCTGTGTGGGTGCTTCTCCCACTTCTCCCTCTTCCTACTGCTCAAATTCACCATTGAATTGTGAGTCCACGTTTCACCCGTCACCGGCTCCCAGTGGTTATTAGCATTCGGACGATGGTGATAATGGCGAATGTATTACATGCATGAAGGGCTACGTCACTAATAGAAGTGCCATTAGATGCCTGCAGTGCGTGTCAGTGCCTCCACTGAGAGCTGAAACAAATCTCGTGATGGTGCCTGCCCCTGCGAGCCCAGCAATTAGAAGGTGTTTTGCCAATTGATGCTCCATGGTGGGGAACCCATTGTTGCAAAGGTTGAATGGCAGCCGGCCCCGCTGGAACACTCTCTGGACTTTGATTTAGCTGCTTCTGCAACAAAACTTGGTTCTCTGGGGCTGGTATTCAGCCCCGTTTGTGCTGTGTGCTGATGTTGCTGATGGACAGGGGAGTGCCTGCTTAGCAGCGTTCTCTGGATGGGCAAAGGGGAGGCAGCACGGCCCACAGCCTGTCCCAGCCACCACCCAGTTCTGCTATTCCATATTCTGGCCATTACATGCAAATGGCATCAGGACCTAAAACTGGGAAAAGCACTAAATTGCAACAAAAACACCTCGCCCTTGCCTGCAGGGGCCTGATAGCTGCACTGCTGCATTTTCTGCTCTGTCACCAGGATGGTGCTGGCAGTGAGGTGGTCCCTGATGCAACGGGGATGTGTATGTGCCAGCACAGAGAGGTTGGGGAGGGGAGGATCCACAGCAGGTGCCTGCAGCACTGGCTCCTAGCATTGCTGCTGGGATGCTGAGTCCTCTTATTTCACAGCGTTTTATGGCAAATTCCATGGAACGGTTCTGGCTGTGGTGAGTCACTTTGCAGTAACATCTACATCTTAGCCCTGTAAAGCAGCGCTGCTGTAAGACAGCACTTGTCCCAGTTTTCCTAACAAAACTCACTTTCATAACCCATGCTCAGATGCCACCTCCATGTGCTCCTGCCCAGCCCTACCACCCAGCTGAGGCGTTCTGCTTAGACATGAACCGTTTTCTTTTTCTACTCTTCCCCCAGCATTCAAGCTTTTGGACGTCTGTGGTTACTATAGGAACAATCCCCGTAAATATTTCCATTTGGTCCCCTCACCAAAGAGGTTATAAATCAGGAATATAATCCGCTAAATGCACACTGCGCTGTAGGAACCACTGGCAGGGCCCCCTGCGATGAGTGGTGCTGTCCCACACGTGATGCTGCCCTATGCCATCCCCTGGTGAGCTGGTCTAGGGCCGGCCTTGATGTTGTCACCTGCATTGGCTGTGCCATGCCACAGGGACATGGTGGCTCTGCTGAGGATGCTGCCAGGCATCACCCTGCTGAGAGTGCTTCCCCAGTGCTATGCAGCGATTAAACATCAGCATCTTCTTTATGGGCTATTTTTACACTGCGCAAGCAATGCAAATGCTGTCCCGGCAATAAATTAATTCCTGACGTGTGATGGAAATGACACAGCGGTGCAAAATACAGCTACTAAAAGGAATGGGGAGGGTGTTCAGGCAGCAGCGGTGCTATCTGCTCCTCTCCGGTGCCTTTGGAGACCCACAGAGACGAAGTGCTGCTTTAGGGACATGTGGCTGTGGCCGCCTGCTGGCCCCGTGCTCACCCCAGGAGCACCCAGAGGGCAGCAGAGCTGTGAGGGAATGCAGACTCATCAAAATAGCACTGCTCTGACCGGCGCCTGGATTTCACCCTCCATCCAACAACATGCAAACCACCCTCCTTCGCAGGGACCATTAATTATTTAGAGTGATGAATTTTTCAGCAGAAAGGGGTCTTGTGAAGCAGGTCTGCTCCTCTCCTATGTGAAGCATGTTATTTTTAATGATCTAGGTTCATAATTACGTTGGCACAGCTCCCATAAAAGCTCACAGCTCCATGCTGGAAGCAACCTACGAGCGGCTCTGGCTGCTATCAGCGCAGAAAGGTGCAAAGGAACAAAGTGTTTTTCAGTGCCGGGAGAAAAGGCACAAATCGGGTCTGTGCAGGTGTGTGCTGTACTGAAAGCGGAGCTGGGTCTGGTTCAGGTGCTGCCGCTGGGGTTTGTACAGGCTGGGCACACTGGTGCACCCAGTGAGGGGCAAAAAATGATCTGATACAACCAACCCCTTTGCAAAGGGGATTGCGGTCATGCTTTGAATGAGCACGTTAGAACTCGAGAGCGCAGGAGACATGGGTAAATGGTGAGCGGTCTGACACCCCACGGGCAAGGGATGCTGACCTGCTTGGGGCAGAGGGTGTAAAAGAACAGAGCAGTTTTGCAGCGCGGTACAAATGACCACAGTGGTGCCACTGCCCCGAAATGGGTGGCGGAAGGGAAAGGCAGAGGGTGTTTTAGGGCGGGTTGTGAGTGGCCGCTTCAAGCTGCTCGTATGTGATACGCAGAGCTGCTGAAACGCAGGCGGTGAGCGTCTTTGTCCAACGCGTTGGTGTTCTCACCCAAAACCCCGGATACGTTCTTGTAAAACAGAATTTCTGCTTTTGTTGTTCCCTTTGCAGGTGCTCGTCTGGGAATGGAACCCAAGTGTTCCTGCCCGGTGCTGGAATCGCACCTGCAGACCAACAGCTGCTTCCTAAGGGAAATAAACCCTAAGCTGGAAAGAGTTCACGGAGCGAAGGTACCAAAGCACAGCAGCTAAAATGCACTCCCCCCTCTGCTCTCTGTGCCGGCTGCGTTTTGAGCAGAAAGGAAAGGATGCAGGAAACAGGACGCAAAGGCTGACAACCAAAAATAGATGGGAAGCGGGGAAAACAAGCACCACAAACCAGGGCCAGCGCAGGCAGTGGCAGGAAAAAGCCCATTCATCACAGTGGAAAGCGCAGCTCCCACCGCAGAGCTGCCAGGGGGGAGCAGGGCCTTGTGCTCCGCAGCCGCATCACCCCGGGCTGAGGGCAGCCCTGCCTCCGCCGTGCGCGATACGTAAAGCCACGGTGGATTTTCTGCTCCCACTCCCAGGGAGATTAATTGTTTATCCCCAACCAAATGAACGGTCCCCTGGTGGGACTGTAAATATGTCTTTATGTAGCGCAGTAAATTCTGATTAACAACAATCCCCTACCCGTTACTTTAATATCGTGCAGGTCTGACGCGCGCTGGAGCCGTGCCATTCGCTAAGCCATAAATCTGCTGAAGGCGCCATTTCATTCACCAAAAAGTCAAAATTAAAATGTCACACAACAGCCACCCCGGGAGAATCGCTTAATGTCCTTAATGAAAAGTTTAGAACGCAGTCAGCCCATCTTCTGAAACTGCAGCCGTGATCTTTGCAGCTCAAAGTGAAAAGGGCAAAAGGAGAGAACAAATTCCAATGAGTTGGTGCTGAGAAATGGGATCCGGTCTTTGGTTTGACAGAGATAAAGGGCTCTGTCCTTTGCGTTGGGATCCTTCCTGCTGAGGGGGAACTGGGCAGAGCTCCTGCCATTGTGTTCCGCGTGCTGGGACACGCCACGCCACGCATTTGTTCATTAATGCAATTTATTAATTGCAGCTCGACCATCCTGAGAGCTGCCATCCCCATGGTACACGGCAGCAGGCTGAAGGCAAGGTCACAGCTCTGCTGAAACGCTCAAGCATCTTTGAAAGGAGGGCAGAAAGTAAATACAGATGATAATTAGGAAAGGAAGCCAGGGGCTAACTGAGAAAAGGGAAGAACGATGCGGGTGGTGGTTGCAGATGTTGGCAGCTGGGCCCAGCTCTGCTGCGGGGCCTGAGGTGTCCCTGGGCAGAGGAGGAGGCATCACCACCGCTGCTGGAGAGTGAAGGAGAGGGGTGGGAGGATCTGCTTCAAATGCTCAGAGTGGTGTCTCTCTGCAGGGCAGCAGCAGCACTGGAGCAGCAACGCAGCCTTCTCTCCATCCCAGTGGGATCTGCACACAATCCATACCCTGTAAGAGTCGCTGCCGCCAGCACCACGTGGCCACGAGCTTTGTCACTCCTCCCAGAAGTTTCCATGAGTTTTACACTGTGAAATCCCCACTCTCCATGCAAACCAAAGCAGGTGAGGCTGCCCTGTCCTGAAACAGCAGCACCTTTTCCTTGGGCAAAGGCATGAGAGGAGATCTTGGTAGGGAACCATGAATATCCACCTGGGCACAAGGAAGAGACATCTGTCTCTGCAGGAAACTGTGTGCCCAGGGGTGGGTGGATCGAGGCTCGCAGCTTGTTCGTATTTCCCCCACACAAGTCACAGAAACAAACATCCGCCATCTGGTCGGCATTAAAGCGGCGGCCGGGAAGAGGATCCCACACGTCCTCATCTTCTCCTCCCCAGCAATTACCTTCCTTTTGGCGCCATCTGAGAGCTTTCTCCTTCCTATTTGATATTCCGGCTCCATCCCGCTCCCATGCAGATGCTGTTCCCTGCCCAGCAGCACTGGAAGTGCCTGGTGTCATGCAATGGGGACGTGGGAGCGGGTCCAACCTCCCCAAACCGGCCCTGCAGTCGCACGGAGCCCGGGGTGGAATGCTGCCCGGGGTGGCCGGCGTCTAAGAGCGGTCTGCTCTGGGCCGTGTGCTGAGGCACAGAGATGGGGAGGAAGCAATGAGTCCCCGGTCCTCTTTTCTTCCCCTTTGACTGAAGGCTTCGGTGGATGGGGAGCTGTCCGCACGCGGGGTACTGCTCCCCAGCTCCGACTCAGCTGCTCACATGCAAAATTCAACACAACCCCCGACAGCCGCAGCTCAGCCAGTCCTGGCCTCTAAGGTAACCTTCCCACTCGTAAATTAATCAGGGTTTTCAGCGCAAACACCAGGAAGTTTAATGCTCAAGCTGACTGAATAAGGAAAAAAGAAACGCAAAAAAAGAGTATTATTTTAATTAGAGAGAGAGTAAGAGAGAGATAATAAGTCTGATGAATTGCGGCTGTCTCTTTTCCAGTGCCATTGCATCTGGGGACGCTGGAAAGCAGCTCCTAATGGCACTGCTTTATCTAAGAGGATGATGGATAG